>JAHVAK010000231.1:5000-13465 GCA_019845155.1 Luehdorfia chinensis | reverse complement strand
GGCCGTCATCAGATCTCCGGCTTCATCGTTCGAGTAAGCCGGAGCTCTCACCCATTTAAAGTTTGAGAATAGGTTGAGGTCGTTTCGGCCCCAATGCCTCTAATCATTCGCTTTACCGGATGAGACTGTTCGTCATCGACGCCAGCTATCCTGAGGGAAACTTCGGACGGAACCAGCTACTAGATGGTTCGATTAGTCTTTCGCCCCTATACCCAGTTCCGACGATCGATTTGCACGTCAGAATCGCTACGGTCCTCCATCAGGGTTTCCCCTGACTTCGACCTGACCAGGCATAGTTCACCATCTTTCGGGTCCCAGCATCTCTGCTCAGAGCGCGCCTACATTCACGGATTGGAAACGAGACGCCTCGGGAGTGCGAGAGGCCGATCGAGATCGACGCTCCATCCTCCCTGAGCGCGCGACGAGCGCGCGCCTTCACTTTCGTTACGCCTTTCAGTTTATACGTAACTCAATGACTCGCACACATGCTAGACTCCTTGGTCCGTGTTTCAAGACGGGTCCTGCGAGTGCCCGAAACTGAATCATCGCCGACTGAGACGCGCACGGTCCGAGACTGCACGGCTGCGACGACAGACGCGCCGCAAAGATGTCCGCGCAACGGCAGGACCTCGATGACGACGTTGTCTTGCGTCGGGCCGGACGCGCTTCGATAGATGCGCGTGCGCGATTCGTGTCTTCTACCGTCCGACGGCCGGTCGGCCACCGTCTCGGTCCAGACGCACCCCCGTTTAAAGGGGGACACGACTGGGCTCCCGGACGGCGCTTAGGCCGACGTCGAACGGGTCGCGATGTATTACTGAGAGAGAAGTGCACGCCGTCCGCGGACGTCGACGCACCCGGCCCGTGACTACCGCGCTACCCGATTAAGGGACGCGGACGTCATCAGAGCGTGAGCGCGTACGCCGCGGAGTGACGATGAATCTCTCCGTTCGTTCATTCGAGTTTCGCAGGTTTACCCCTGAACGGTTTCACGTACTCTTGAACTCTCTCTTCAAAGTTCTTTTCAACTTTCCCTCACGGTACTTGTTCGCTATCGGTCTCGCGGTAATATTTAGCCTTAGATGGAGTTTACCACCCACTTAGGGCTGCACTCTCAAGCAACCCGACTCTTAGGAGCGTCCCTCTCGCCGCCGCCCTCCGTCGCTACGGGCCTGGCACCCTCTGCGGGAAAACGGCCCCGTTCAAGACGAACTTGGACAGGAGTATCGACGACGAGAAAGCGGAACCTCCCGAACACCACATCTCCCGCGTTCGAGACGACCGCGGGATTCAGTGCTGGGCTATTTCCTGTTCGCTCGCCGCTACTAAGGAAATCCTTGTTAGTTTCTTTTCCTCCGCTTACTAATATGCTTAAATTCGGCGGGTGATCCTCCCTGATCTGAGGCCAACGATAAAAATCGAGGCAGACACGATATCCGTCAGCGCAACGACGACCGACGACGACGCAGAACGTCCGTTAAGACGACTATCGTCGCGTCGCCGAGTCGTCGAGGCGCCCTTCGGACGTCGAGTCCGCCTACTTGTCAAGCTTTCGCTTATTCTCTCATTTCATATCAACATATTATAAACGGTACTCTTATATGTACGGTAGACACGTTACACGCGCCCTCGCCCTCAAACAGATCGCCCGCGCGCGCGTCTAACGTCTAAACGCTAGGCCGCTTTCAGCCGACCGGATCGAGCGCTCTATCTCCGTATTCACAACAAATGGAACAGGAAACGAACGCTACGACCGACCGTACCGTAAGCAGCGCGGCGTAAGAGAGAGAGCGCGCGCGCGCGCCCTTATAACGAAACGTTACATCACCATACGAGTGTCGCGCATTGCCCTCTAACGATTTTAACGTCGTAGAGTCGCGCGTCGATGGGACGCCCCGATCGCTTAAAGAGCTTAGCGAATCGTAGAGTTAGCGCGTGTTGCGCCTACCGACGATAAGACCGCAGTTGATATTTGTTTATATTTAAACGGACCGAAAGGTGGAGCGGAGGAGGCGGAGGCGGCGCCTAAACGCCGCTCTCGCTCACCAAACGCTAACCACCCATACGGAACCGTCAATTGTTTCAGGTCGAAATGATCGACTTGAAACAGTGTGGTCGATTCTTTTTAACAGCCGGCCCTCAGACAGGAGTGGTCCTGGATATTTCTCCACGGACCGCAATGTGCGTTCGAAATGTCGATGTTCAAATGTGTCCTGCAGTTCACACTATGACGCGCAGTTAACTGCGTTCTTCATCGACCCGCGAGCCAAGTGATCCACCGTCCAGGGTAATTGTTTTATATTCAAGTTGTTTAACTAAATAAATGTGTGGATTCATTTTTTTTTGTTTTTAAACAAAAAAAAATTCTCCGTTTTTTGGTTTCCCCCGGTCTCCCGGGGGAAAACTACTCTGTGTGCGTTTTATTGCACTCAAAAATAGTTTATCGTTAGAAATGGAACGATCGCACGATACGCAGACACATGGACCCCCCCCCTGAGAGGGGTGCGAGTGAAGCGAGACGAAATGTTCCGTATTCTAAACCGCATCATGGTTTGTTCTCTTGTATAGCGCTCGCCATAATCGGACCGAAACTCGTGGCGCGGATTATTGCCAGTCTGCGTTCCGTTTGAGTGTCCCGGCGGGCGCTCGCCGAAGACCAAGATTGGGAGTAACATCAACTCTGTGAACGACTCATCCTCTATAGTTCTAAGGCTGTTAGTTAGATCGATCTGTGTCGGTGGATTATTCGTAAACAAACATATCACTCACATGCGTGTGTGCCTGTGCGCGTACGTCGGTTGTGTACGTTAATGATCCTTCCGCAGGTTCCCCTACGGAAACCTTGTTACGACTTTTACTTCCTCTAAATGATCAAGTTTGGTCAACTTCCCAGCAACGCCGACGGCCGTGAAGCCACCGCGTGTCGGTCCGAAGACCTCACTAAATCATTCAATCGGTAGTAGCGACGGGCGGTATGTACAAAGGGCAGGGACGTAATCAACGCGAGCTTATGACTCGCGCTTACTAGGAATTCCTCGTTTATGGGGGATAATTGCAAACCCCAATCCCCAGCACGAAGGAGTTTCAACGGGTTGCCCGGGCCTCTAGGCCAGGGAGAACATGCTGATTCCTTCAGTGTAGCGCGCGTGCGGCCCAGGACATCTAAGGGCATCACAGACCTGTTATTGCTCAATCTCGTGCGGCTCGAAGCCGCCGGTCCCTCTAAGAAGAATTTTAATACGTCGCCAGTGAGTTGCGTGACCGAAGCCACGCACACCTAAATGACGACGCCTATTTAGCAGGCTAGAGTCTCGTTCGTTACCGGAATTAACCAGACAAATCGCTCCACCAACTAAGAACGGCCATGCACCACCACCCACCGAATCAAGAAAGAGCTGTTAATCTGTCAATCCTTCCGGTGTCCGGGCCTGGTGAGATTTCCCGTGTTGAGTCAAATTAAGCCGCAGGCTCCACTCCTGGTGGTGCCCTTCCGTCAATTCCTTTAAGTTTCAGCTTTGCAACCATACTCCCCCCGGAGTCCAAAATCTTTGGTTTCCCGGAAGCTGCCCGCCGAGCCATCGTAGTAACGTCGGCGGATCGCTAGATGACATATTTACGGTTAGAACTAGGGCGGTATCTAATCGCCTTCGAACCTCTAACTTTCGTTCTTGATTGATGAAAACACCTTTGGCAAATGCTTTCGCTGATGTTCGTCTTGCGACGATCCAAGAATTTCACCTCTAACGTCGCAATACGAATGCCCCCAGTTATCCCTATTAATCATTACCTCGGAGTTCTGAAAACCAACAAAATAGAACCGAGATCATATTCTATTATTCCATGCACGAAATATTCAAGCAGCATTTTGAGCCCGCTTTGAGCACTCTAATTTGTTCAAAGTAAAATTGTCGGCCCATCTCGACACTCACCGAAGAGCACCGCGATAGGATTTTGATATTGAACCGCCGTTTTACCGACGGCTCACCGACGATATGCTCCGCAGACGTGTCAGTATCACCGCGGATGCGGTGCACCGACAGCGCGGCGCACAAATGCAACTACGAGCTTTTTAACCGCAACAATTTTAGTATACGCTATTGGAGCTGGAGTTACCGCGGCTGCTGGCACCAGACTTGCCCTCCAATTGTTCCTCGTTAAAATATTTAAAGTGTACTCATTCCGATTACGAGGCCTCGTAAGAGTCCCGTATCGTTATTTTTCGTCACTACCTCCCCGTGCCGGGAGTGGGTAATTTGCGCGCCTGCTGCCTTCCTTGGATGTGGTAGCCGTTTCTCAGGCTCCCTCTCCGGAATCGAACCCTGATTCCCCGTTACCCGTGACAACCATGGTAGTCGCAGAAACTACCATCGAAAGTTGATAAGGCAGACATTTGAAAGATGCGTCGCCGGTGCTGGACCATGCGATCGGCAAAAGTTATCCAGATTCATCAAAATTAACGACTTCGGACGCGAGGCCCTCCGTCGATTGGTTTTGATCTAATAAAAGCACTCATCCCATCACTGGTCAGAGTTCTGATTGCATGTATTAGCTCTAGAATTACCACAGTTATCCAAGTAACCGAGGTAAGATCTAAGGAACCAAAACTGATATATTGAGCCATTCGCGGTATCGCCTTAATACGGCTTGCACTGAGACATGCATGGCTTAATCTTTGAGACAAGCATATAACTACTGGCAGGATCAACCAGGGAGCCGACAAATAACACATCAGTCTCGATCACATCGACACAGGTGCAACCGCGAAGCGACATAGCGTAATGAAACGCTTAGACGCGACGCTGCCGGTTTATTATTTTATGAGAAAAATATAATACGAGTATCATATTTTTCATTTATTCAGTCCGCACACGGAATAGAATCGAATCTCTCCGATCTAGACGGTTTTCACGGACCTACTGGCGAACGACTTATGCCGTTCAATTCAACGAACGTTCGACAACGAGACTTGCTTTGATACTTCACTTTATATAAATTATCTTTTAACATTTTTATTTTCGTTTATAACATAGACGATATCAAACGCCCGGTGTTAGAGAGATCGTATCCATGAATGTTCAATTTCATAAAATCTCCGTCCCGAGCTCAAGAGCTGCGGCGACGTGCATTAATATTGAGCGGATCGAGTTAACGACGACGCGAAGTCGACTCGAGCGTCGAACTCGATACGCCACATATTTAAACGAACGATTGTCAAACACGTCTGCCGTCTAAAAAAACGGAGACGTCGTCCGTCACAGTTCAACATATCGCAATAACACGAACAACACTACAAACAAATTAATACAGATAAAATCTGTAATAATATAACACACGGATATGATGATAGGAGACGACAAAGTCAACAAAATCAAACCGTATCCATATACGATAGAGTCAACGGGCGCGGCTTCGCGCATCGACTCTAACGCGGCTGAACGTGTTGCGATGCTACTGCGAGACGGTCGGTATGTGCCTCCGCGGGTTCGTCTCACTCGTTTTTTTAATTTTTTTTTTCTAAGTGGTGCTTCTTTTATTTTTTTCTGTACTGCCCCTAGAGGGTGGCGCTGGTGACCGTGGTGGCCGTGGTGGTAGTGTCGGAGGGGCGCGGGGGGGGGGGGGGGGGGGGTTTTTGTCATATGTTATTGTTATTATTTTCAGGGGGGAATTTCTACAGTTGTCGTCCGGTCGATATGTACGGACGACTATTATTAATATATTATATTATTTATTATTATTTTTTTTTTTTTAAGAACAAATTTTCGTGATCGCGTGTTCGTGCATTGAATTGGAAAAGATCAATGTGTCGACTCTACGTTTGCGCTTCTCCCCGAGCGTCGTTAAGTTGCTGCGCGGAAGTCCCTCTCTGCACGGAAGTAACCCTCCCCCTCCCTCCTTCTCCCGGAAACCCCCTCCCCCTCCCCCTCCCGCGACGGGCCCAGGAAAAAAAATTTTTTGGTTTAGATATGCCGACGCTAAGTGAACGCGCGTGTTCGTGTATTGAATTCGAAACGTTCAATGTGTCATATAAAATAATATGTAACATTTCGACGTCACGTTTCGAGCGTGTCAGGCCTAGTCTGCGGCTGTCTGTCACAGACATGTATGGTATGGTATGGTACGAGTATGATAGAGTAGAATTCCTCCCACTGTGATTAGATTGGGCGACGCTAACTGAACGCGCGTGTTCGTGTATTGAATTGGAAACGATCAATGTGTCGTCTCTACCACTGAGCGCTCTATCACTGAATTATGTACATTTCGACGTAACGTTCGAGCCTGTCCCCGAGCATTTTTAGGCCCCGTGCATTATAATATAATATAATGTCTGCGCCTTCTGCGTATGTTGCGGTATGATATGATATGATATGATATGATATGATATGGTACTCGTATGGTATGGCATGGTAGAGTAGAGAAAGAAGAGAACGCGCGTCGAATTAGAAACTCTACGTGGAATTCCGATCCACTGGATGTTAGTGAGTGTTTGTGTGTGTGTTTTTAATATTTTTTTTCATCGAATGACGTTTACGATGCGGTGCGGATAGTACGTGATCGAGATCCGCGCATAAATGGAAGATCTTGACGAAATCGAAAATGATTTGATATTACGTAAAAGTCCTCTGAATGAGATGAGAAAATGCTAATTTATAGGAGAAAACGTCACAGATCGGTCCCTAATCGCTTTCGGTGCCGTAATGTGGGGAAGAGATATAATTTTTACTACTAACCCCTAATGAATACGACAACGACGTACATATGTAGTTTATTGAAGCAACGTACTAACTATACCCTGTGGTGGTCGTAGGAAATGAATTAAGTTAAAAATTTACATTACTTGCGCCTTCTGCGTATGTCGCGGTATGATATGATATGGTACTCGTATGGTATGGTATGGTATGGTATGGTAGAGTAGAGAAAGAAGAGAACGCGCGTCGAATTAGAAACTCTACGTGGAATTCCGATCCACTGGATGTTAGTGAGTGTTTGTGTGTGTGTTTTTAATAATTTTTTTTCATCGAATGACGTTTCCGATGCGGTGCGGATAGTACGTGATCGAGATCCGCGCATAAATGGAAGATCTTGACGAAATCGAAAATGATTTGATATTACGTAAAAGTCCTCTGAATGAGATGAGAAAATGCTAATTTATAGGAGAAAACGTCACAGATCGGTCCCTGATCGCTTTCGGTGCCGTTATGGTGGGGAAGAGATATAATTTTTACTACTAACCCCTAATGAATACGACAACGACGTACATATGTAGTTTATTGAAGCAACGTACTAACTATACCCTGTGGTGGTCGTAGGAAATGAATTAAGTTAAAAATTTACATTACTTGCGCCTTCTGCGTATGTCGCGGTATGATATGATATGGTACTCGTATGGTATGGTATGGTATGGTATGGTAGAGTAGAGAAAGAAGAGAACGCGCGTCGAATTAGAAACTCTACGTGGAATTCCGATCCACTGGATGTTAGTGAGTGTTTGTGTGTGTGTTTTTAATAATTTTTTTCTCATCGAATGACGTTTCCGATGCGGTGCGGATAGTACGTGATCGAAATCCGCGCATAAATGGAAGATCTTGACGAAATCGAAAATGATTTGATATTACGTAAAAGTCCTCTGAATGAGATGAGAAAATGCTAATTTATAGGAGAAAACGTCACAGATCGGTCCCTAATCTCTTTCGGTGCCGTTATGGTGGGGAAGAGATATAATTTTTACTACTAACCCCTAATGAATACGACAACGACGTACATATGTAGTTTATTGAAGCAACGTACTCACTATAGCCTGTGGTGGTCGTAGGAAATGAATTAAGTTAAAAATTTACATTACTTGCGCCTTCTGCGTATGTCGCGGTATGATATGATATGGTACTCGTATGGTATGGTATGGTATGGTATGGTAGAGTAGAGAAAGAAGAGAACGCGCGTCGAATTAGAAACTCTACGTGGAATTCCGATCCACTGGATGTTAGTGAGTGTTTGTGTGTGTGTTTTTAATAATTTTTTTCTCATCGAATGACGTTTCCGATGCGGTGCGGATAGTACGTGATCGAAATCCGCGCATAAATGGAAGATCTTGACGAAATCGAAAATGATTTGATATTACGTAAAAGTCCTCTGAATGAGATGAGAAAATGCTAATTTATAGGAGAAAACGTCACAGATCGGTCCCTAATCTCTTTCGGTGCCGTAATGTGGGGAAGAGATATAATTTTTACTACTAACCCCTAATGAATACGACAACGACGTACATATGTAGTTTATTGAAGCAACGTACTCACTATAGCCTGTGGTGGTCGTAGGAAATGAATTAAGTTAAAAATTTACATTACTTGCGCCTTCTGCGTATGTCGCGGTATGATATGATATGGTACTCGTATGGTATGGTATGGTATGGTATGGTAGAGTAGAGAAAGAAGAGAACGCGCGTCGAATTAGAAACTCTACGTGGAATT
>JAHVAK010000230.1:0-28460 GCA_019845155.1 Luehdorfia chinensis | reverse complement strand
TGTCTTTAGCCACTGAGGATCATTAAAGGCAGACCCTTCTCCTGGGGCTGACTCTTGCGGCTTTATCACAGTCGTCATAAGTCAAATTGTTAGTTTTCAGGCCTGGTTGTTTTGTAATTGTCCTCGTGTTTCTGACACTTCATCTTAATCTACCCCCGATCTTATCGCATTAGCTTTACATGGGGTGCGGTTAGGTTAGTTCAAGTGAGTGCTCCTGTGTTAGCGCTTGTGCATTATAATTTATCCAGCGCAGTTGAACACACTTCCGACAGAATTTGCTAGTTGTCGCCGTAGCCTAAAATTGATCCTGAGGACATTCATCATTACAAGTAAAATATTTAAACATTTCACATAGAATCTTGTACACATAAGTCTGCAAATAACTACGCATCGTGTAGTCTTTACATATTCGCTGGCCCCCTGCTCGCGAATATCTTTCTGCGAAGCTATATTAGCTATTTGAAAAAAAGCATAGCTTGAGATTTTACTTCAGCTCTGTATTCTTGGAACAGGAGATAAACCATTTCAGATTTAGAAACTATGCAGATTATGCATGTGGTGTCTCTGATGAAATTAGAAATGCACCGACTGAAAACTGCTACAAAAAGATTTCTTCGACCCCGTTATCTGAAGGCAATAAGTAAGTGATTCATTAGACATCATATTTTTATATTTTATGTTCGAGAACGTATGTTTTTTTCATATTTACTAAATTAACCATAATTCAAATATTCAGCTTAGATGTTAAATTTTTGCAACTGAATTGCATCGAAGAACCTATTGATTCTATTGAAAACTGTATTGTAGCTGTTGTACGAGTAAATGTATTTCTTGAAAGACGCGTCGCAGTAAGTTTTTACGCATCTTTTGCCGTCGAAGTACAACAATAGTTAATTAGCATTATCAATAGATGGCGTTGTGGAAATGACATCCTTTCTTGAATTGCGGTGTTAAGAATCTCAACCGTTGTATGAGTTAGAGACACGATTTATTCAATTATTTTCACCTTGACCGCGAGCCAAATTCTCCGATGAAGCTGTAGAATATAAAAACTACGGTAAAACTCAAAAAGACTAACAGCAAAGACTTCATCGAAAGTGTTTCAAATTTATTTTCTAAAATTGCAATAATTTTTTTTCTAAAGCTCATATAATGCATATGAAATTAAGAAAAAAAAGTGCAAATAATTTCCCCTAATTTCTACAGTTTTTCAGATTTTACGCCGGAAACTGTAATATTTCTGATTTGTTTCAGTAAAGCGAAAGTAAGTCATATAGTCCCTGTGCATCCATCTATTTGTTACCTTTTAGCGGTTCAGATCTTCACAAAATTTGGTACCGAGATGGCCTGCATCCTAGAGACGGACATAGTATACTTTTTACCAATAGGTTCCACGGGATATTTAAAAAAAACCTATATCCACGCGTACGAAGTCACGCGCTATCAGCTAGCTGCTAATATAATTTGTATGGTTTGTAATGTAAGCAGATTAACCAAATCTGAGAAATCTGCTTAATAACTAGCATTACACAAAATACGCTAAAAGGCGCTAAACGTAATCGTTATGACCCTTACTCACAAAGAGTGGCTGAGTCTTTGGGTAACCATGTCTTTAGTGAAATAGTTATGTGTAATATGTGTAATGGAATAACAGATAGGACATTAATTTTTGTAGCATTTCGCGGTGTTCAAGTAGACACTACTTTTTATGTGAGATATGTGAACTGTATTCCGTGTGGATAAATATCCCTTTCCTTCTTTATGTTGCAAATGTAGCAATAACCCAGTATGCAGCTTTAATTTTCAAAAGTGAAATATTATGAGCTCAAATGCGATGTTGATGAGTTTTTAAATTGCACATTTTAAATGTATAATTTAAAACACTACTTTTAATGTATTGATTTAAATACTTACCAGTAAAGGCAGAGACGGAGCTGTAGACCGATAAACCGAGAACAGTGTTTCAAACTAAGTTACGAATATAGTGTTACCGACGCCGACATTAATGCCTGCTAATATCAGTGTCTCGTGTTCGAATGCTCGTTTAAGGAAAATTTATTACGTCTCTGCTTGATGTGTTAGATTGTGTTAAGAACCGAAATCTGTCGCGATTTAATGAAGGGTTCGTGTTTCAATAAATTTAAAGCTAACCTGTTGCCACGTTCAGAATGGGTGCTTACATTGGTGTGGCGCAGTTCATCTATTTTCTCTTTCTTTCTAAACCGTAAGAAACATATATTCGAACGTTCCTCATGGTAAAAGTAAACTTATTAAGTCCGCCCTTTGTATCCTTTTATTGTAAAGGAACCAATAAAGAGTTAAATAAATAAATAAATAAATAAATGAAATAACAAATAATTTAATACAAAATATTAAATCATTTTCAGTGATAAAGATAGTAAGCACGTTCATTTTTACTTCGGTCTACTAATGTGAAATCATATAAGTATGTAGGTAGGTACGTTTATTGAAGTCAATATATATTTAGCATTTGCCTTATTATGACCGTTTTAGTATATGGTTTAAATAAACGCATGTTATTAAAAAAGTTTTTTTAATTTATTTTATTTGTGAAAAATTCCCAGTGACTTAATTTTTGTTAAAAGCTTCTAGTATTAATATCTATAAAAAAGAAAAATAAAAACAATGTTAGACGAAGAAATTTAAATAAACAACGTTTATTATTATTTCTAGCGACATTATCGCTCATTTGTGCTCAGGAGAGACAAGACAAGTAACAAATACCATTTCCCCTAATTTCCGCACTCGATGTTATCGGGCGTAAGGAGGGCGTTATTATTCCATTGGGACATCGCTGGAGCCTCGACACCGACCGGAATCTCATTGGCGCGTTTCAAATTGAATAAAAGTAACTCTAAGAACACACTTCCTTTATTTGTATCATAAGAAACTTTGGAAAGATATACAGTAGTTGATTATACATACGTAAATATGTAACGGAAAAATTTACATACTCGTAATTATATCCGCTCATTTGCTGAGACAATGAAGGACGTTGCCGTAGTTTCCACGTTTTGCCCGGGTTAGAAACGGCATTATTCCTATTGTAACCAGTTACGACGCACACGAGAGTAATGCTTTTATCATCATCATATTTAGTCCATTACAAGTCCGCTGTTAAACATTGGCCTCCCCCAAAGACTGCCACAAAACACGGTCCAGAGTAACTTGTATCTGTTGACTTTCCGCAAAACTGTGTCGTTTGTTGGTACGAGGTTGCCACTCGAGAATCTTTCTTTTCAAACGGTTATCAGATCTACAAACTATATAGCAGGCCCATTGCCACTTCAGTTTGCTAATCCTAAGAGCTACGTCGGTTACTCTTGTTCTGCTGCGGATACCATCATTACGGGCTCTATCTCGCTGGGGAACGCCGAGCATAGATCTTTCCATAACTCGTTAAACGACTTTCAGCTTCCTCATGCGGACATCAGTGAGTGGCTATATGCCATCAATGACAACACGCACTGGTTGAAGACTTTGGGGACATTGAGGTATATACTTGAATGAATTCATTATGTTTTTATATGAGAAAGTGACGAAAACGTTGACCTGGTGACTAGAGCAACATCTGCCTATAACAAATCTTTCAACATTTCTCAAACAAGTTCTAAGGCTCATATGCCCAGTAATGAAACTAGATATCAGTCTTCTTGCAACCGAATCTCAGTAATGCTGTTACGGATTCTTTTACGCTGCAACTTCACAATGCATAAAAGTTACGAGTATATAAAAATGGCAATGAAAAAGTGTAAAGAATTACATTGTATTTGGGTGTTGTAGTACAGCTCAGCAGTCACTGCTGTCTGGCGACTTGATATTAATCCCAGTGAATGTCAGTATTTGAGAAGCACATAAACTAATCGATTTCCGATTCGCCCCACAGCCGCTACTATTTTTTTTTTGAAAGGATGATGGATGTTCGTATTTCTGCGGTATTGTTAGCGTTTTATAGACATAAATTTAACATGCATAACAAAAGACCCGAAAACCAAAGATTTGTGTTTGACAAATCGTTGTTTCCGGCTGGAATTCGAACACAGAACCCGCGGTGTAGAAGTAAGGTACTCTGACCCACTAGCCCATGCGGTCGCCATATCTAGATTTTTGTATTAAGTAACATAGAAAGTATGGTACTTTCTATGTTACTCTTCTTTCTCTATACCACGAGTTAATTACCATAAGGCTTGTGCTTTTCAAGCAGTGTTGTTGTTCAAATGAAAAGAAAACTAATTTTATATACGTTTTTGCTGCCACGAAAATGTTCACGTCAGGTTTCTAAATATAACAAAGAAAAGAAAAGGATAGTTACTGTATATAACTATCCCACTTCCAAGCAAAGGCCTCTTAAGAGCTGGATTCAGAAACGCTGCGGTCCCCTCCCGATTGAAGTAACTGACCGAGCCGAGGCCGGACCCCTTGGGCACCCTCGAGTCAGTTACTCTCGCGAACAGGATGACGGTCCAAACCAAGGTTCCCTATCGGGGGCCCTTGCATCAGTCATCCATAAATAAAGGTTTCGGCTAAGCGACCTCAGTGCTCTGCAACCTTTCAAGAAAAGCTTCCGGCGAAGCTGTGAAAGCCTTCGCGCTAACAGTGACCATCAGTCCTAAAAAAAAAACGCTGCTGTTGCGACAATGTGGGTGGGACTTAAGTATTGAATTTTTATTCCTCAGACATGCAGGTTTCCTCACGATGTTTTCTTTCACCGCTGAGCACTTTGTAAATCAGCACTTAAAATTGTGATGCAAGCTGGACCTTGAGCTATTACGGCTCAAAGTAGTAAAGTTATGTGATGTTTGATAAACTAAGGTCCGTAAGGTTAATAGACGTGAAGTTGCGGAAATTAGCCAATGGGCTAATTTACAATCTAAAATAAGATACTTTTGATAAGTATTACTGGTGGTAAGTGGTTAAGATGCAGGAATCCATCTAGGTAGGTACCACCCCAGGGCCAGTTATTCTGCCGTGAAGCAGTAGTGCGCAAACGTTACTGTATTTCGGGTTGAAGGGCACTGTGAGCTAGCGTAATCACTGGGCATATGAGACTTAAGAACCTATGTCTCAGGGTGATGGGCACAGTGTGGTGTCACACAGAAATTTTCTGGGTGACACAGCATTTGTTATGGGCAGACGTTGCACTTATCATCAGGTCAGCGTTTTGCTCGTTTCATCACTTTATGCAATAAAATAAAGGACCTATAGAAATTAAAAATGTTAGACAGAGACTAATCTTTATTTATGTGTACTATTAATGAAATGTTAGAACTCTTTTAAATATTTCTTTGTAATGGTCCATTCTTATTGGTTATAAAATATGCGGATATTGAAAACTGCCGAACACCATATTGTGTAACACAAAAAGGAACGATTTATGGAACGCGTCCCAAAAATTTCGTTCAAACCCGGCCTTAAGTATGCAGTTGTACTCGTATTGCGAGTAGAGTTTGAACGACGACGTGTCATGTTGATACGGCAGATACAGGCAAAAGTTGTTATGAATTTCGATACATTGTTACGTATTAAATCAATATTTATTTTAAAAATACTTACTAAGAACATCTTCTCTCTATCACTTTGGTAATAGTCCACTGTCCCGAGAAGAGAGTATTTGTAATTGGGAAAGAATCAGAAAGTTATTTTGATAAAATGATGTGTATTACCCAGTTTTCGATCGAGCCGCGGTGGTTGTCTGTCGTAGAGTCAATATTACTTGATAATGCTCCGTTTTGAGGAGAAACACGATTCCTGCTCTCGACTTCAATGGTGTGTATTGCCTAGTGGTAGTGTTTCTTGGCGGTATTACTTTGCTTGTGCACGCTAGTGTAGCAGGGTGAGCGGTGCTCTTTAAAAGTGGGTAATACACACCATTTTAAATTTTGCACACGGATCTTAGCAAATTAACTTTCTTACCTTTATAAAATTATTTTTGACTATGATCGACATTCAAAACAAAGTCGAAATTAACTAAGCTGAATTAGAGTAGTTACTCGTAATCTCAAGAAACTCTCCGTAAATGGGATTTCTAGTCTCAGAATAGAAGCATTGTTTAATACTAGACAATGTTTAAGCACTGAGTAGTTTGTAAAGATTTACGAGGTTTAGGATTTGTGATTGAATACTTAGTTCAGCTAGCACTTAAAGAGTTTAAGCAAGTCGGCTCGGTTGGCGCAGTAAGGCTAAGCCCTTGGCTTCTGCGCCGCGGGTCGCGGATTCGATTCCCGCACGGGACAATATCTAATCTGCATATTCTTTATGTTCTGCGATAAATGGCAAGAAAATGATCATTAATTGTTACTTATGATGCTTTATAGTCATGTTACTATTTTTTTCAACAATTAATTTTATATATCTCACCTTTACTTAACTTCCATATCACATTTTGTCGAAACTACTCGGATTACGACGATAATTTAATTCTTGTGTAATCTTATACCTCGTATTTTGTTTCGCTAATTAAAATATCGTATTTTATATAACGGTAATAAAACAGCAAATTATTATATTGGGTTGCGTTATCTTTATTTCATTTTTCTAAGTTTAATTACTTTGTTTCTAAATAGTTCTAGAAGGGTTCTATCTAGGTTATATCTCATGTCTCATTCTCTGTCCGAAGATTATCTTGTAGCGCGTGCCAACCTTTGCAAGATCTTGTTTGTGAGTACATTAGCACAAGAAAGGTTGAGTGAGTTTAATTGCGCGCAAGTAAATTAGAAAATGCGCAGTCAGTTAATTCAAGTAAGGCATCCACTTCATCACCCCTGTGTTAACATGTATCCTCAAAAGCTTACTTGCAATAAGTCAATTATCGTCGCAATCCAAGTAGTTTCGTCAGAATGTGATATGGAGTTAAGTACTACTAGGAAATCACGCTATGTGACAATTATTTGTGATTTTTACATATTAGTGCGTAACGACTGGTCCGTATTTAAAATAATTTCATACATTAACAATACTGCATTAACAATACAACGCAGTATTGTTAATGCAGTATTGGTAATGTAAACTTGCTATATTTTGAATAAATCAGTTTCAAATGTTGACTAATCTTGCAAAAATTGCTATCTTACTTGATTCTCCAATTTCAAAAGTCGCCATCTTGTCGTCGACACGCAAACAATGCTCCATTGAGCATACACTAGTGCAGAATCATTTATTTTGTTTGATACAATTCAAATTGTGATGCCAGAGGACGGACGTGTTGTTATAATTAAATAATTTAGTGGGGTTAAAGCATGAAATTGCAAGATAACGTAGTTTCGGCACCTAATCGAATAGGTCGTAAAAAGAAGCAGATAAATCTTTATGAAAGAGAGAACGCGACAAGCTTGTACGGTAAAAATATATTTTTGAACTGTGTTGAATTGCGCTGCATTATTAAGTTTTCACCAGCAGATTCATTTACGTGATACTTGATTTTTTAGTTGCTTACGCATGTGTGAAACGCATTTTGTTTGCTTTTTTTAGACATCAGGTAAAAAACCACCTGTAATTCCCTCTTGTGTCCATAAAATATCGCACATTTACAAATGTAACGCAAGATTATTATTTACTACGCAATATTACAATGAATTTCATCGACATTTTTATGCAACTACTAATAAAGTAGCAGGATACGTTAGTAAGAAGAAATCGCTGACAATTCCTTATTACATACCGATTTATAAATAGGTTAAAGTGACGAAACGAGCAGAATGTCCACCTGATGGTAAGTGCAACGTCTGATAAAGAAACAAGTAGATATTTTGACCACTGCTTCCGAATAGGCAATCCGAAATTAAGTAATGATGAAGTTCTCCTGACCGATTTCGACCACGGCGACAACTTTCGAATATTGTCGAGAGCTATCCAATGCGCAGGAGATATTGTAGTGACACAAGTGTTCGCGCAAACACAGACGCACTCATTCGTCCCAACCTACCCGCGCCCGATGGAACGCTGATGTGATAAGATCGGTGGTAGGCTAGGTGTTTCTGACACTGCATGTCAGAAACACGGGGGCAATCAGAACACAACCAAACCCGAAAACCAACAATTTGTGTTTTAGCACAAACGTTGGCTCCGGCTGGGATTGGAATCCAGGACCTGCAGCGTAGAAGTCAGGTACTCTGACGAGGCCACGCGGTCGTAACACAGTGACCACCAAATACACTTAGGCCCGTGTTTGATATACAGTAATCCGATATTTGTGAGTATCTTATAAAGTATTTTTTAGAAAGTTAAGAAATAGTAACGTGGTCGTTATTAGCTCAAAAACTCCCTAAAATGTAAGGGGTAGTGCCTCGCAGTGGGACGTTTATTGGCTTTTGCTCTAGTTGTACGAAGCGATATTGGCAGAGACGAAATAATATTTTGAGGATATTTATATTGAACTTAAAATTTACAATGAGGAGCGATATCCCATACCTTTCACGAACTTTAAATAAAAATAAAAACCTTCACAAGAACCAGCAAGAAACTCTGGGATCTTTTTCTTTCAATGCCGTATATCATAATGTCAACAAATCAACAAATTACATTCAATTATTAATAATAATGTTTTATTTTCTCACCACAATATAGTACAACTTACATGATTAAGAAATATTACACAATACATCTCTTGAAATACTGTGGGAGACTGGTGCCTAAACTAAGCTTTACGCCTGTATTTCAGGACGCCAGGTCTCCACCCCTTGGGTAATAGATAGGTATTGTATGTAATTAGCCGTGGTAGCTCAGGGGCCTGGTGCTCGCCTTTAATTTCATAGTAAGCGAGTAACCTGGGTTCGATCCCCGGTGCCAGCACCTCTAATATTGTTCTACAATTTTAAGTGCTGATTTACCACGTGCTTAGCGGTGAAGGAAAACATCGTGAGGAAACCTGCATGTCCGAGGAATAGAAATATTTCGAGGACATGTGAAGTCCGCCAACCCGCATTGGAGCAGCGTGGCGGATTCTTCCTAGCTCCAAAACCCTCTCAGAAATGAGAGGAGGCCTGTGCTCAGTAGTGGGACATTTATAGGCTGAAACTTTACTTTTTTTACTTTTATTCGTCTGTTTATAAGTGCGATAGAGTCTCAAAAATTATTACAACATTATATATTTGGTAGCCAGAAGGTTTGCTAGTAGAGTAAGAGCTATTTCCACACATCTTAGTATTTACACGCTTTATATTAGCTTCACTTGTATGTTATTTTTTTGTATGTTTGTATGTTTGTTTGTAACCGACTCCTTAGGGCTCGATTTTCTCCTACTTTGAACGATCAGATTTAATTCAAATTTTTCACACCTGTCAAAGATCGATGACAATGCAATAATTCGTCTAAAAAAATAAAAATAACAGTTTAAAAAAACTAAAAAACCCGCTTTTATAGAAAATCCAACTAAATTACTCAATAGATGGCGCTAATATATTACCTGTTATAGAGGCCATCGTCTTAAATTAGTTTGACTTACTTTTTTAATATTCTATAAATGCGTTTTTATTAGTTTTTTTAAACTATTATTTATTTGTAATACGCTTTATGTAATAATGTCTTCTTAGCAAGTTTTCTGAAATCTTTGTCCATATTTTATAGACTTCTAGAGTGTCGTCTCGACCTATACAACAGGACACAGTCAATTTTTTTATTAAAGATAATATTTTTTTCCGCACGTACATAATATTTTCATGTAATCATCATGACACGCATGCATTAACTTATTATCTTTTCGTTTTGATTATCAAATAAGTGACATTTAAGTTTTTTTTTTAAATTATTTCCCCTAAGTCCAAGGCAGCCAGAAGACAATGATCTATAAAATACTGTTTGTGATACCATAATTTTCGATCGTAAATACCTATGCACTCAGCAAATGGGATTATTATTATTTTCACAATGTTAATTTAGGATAAGAGCTTTATGTTTATGTTTTGTGAAACTGTTTCTATTGTATGCTTTCGGTGACTGGAAAATCGCCAGCAGCGAGTCCCGAGTGTCGCTCACGTTCACTTGCAGGACGTGACGTTCACTGAGACGAAACTAACGTGCTAGAGATATAAAAACAATAATTTCATCTTAAATAATTTCACAGAGTAGGTTATTACGAATTTCATGACTCTATAAACGTAGGCATTTGCAGCGCTGGTGGCATAGAGGCAGATTTTTTTTTATTGAACATATTGACGAGACGAGCAATTCCATCACCTGATGCTAAGTGCATTATCTGTGGATAACAAATGCTATGTTACCCAGAACACTTTTGTGTGCCATCACAGTGCGCTTGTCGCCCTGATATATAATTTCGGTGATGTAATTGCTGTTAGCCTTTTGGATTTTACAGCTTCATCGGATACTGTACTCACGGGGCAGGGGCCCACGTGCCAGGTTTTACCCAAACATAAATACATAAATAATACTCCTACTAAAACCACGAAATTCGGACTGTCGCGTTCGCTGAGGCTTGCGCGGCTTTGAATATCTCCAAAATAATTTTAAGTCGTCTAATGACCGTCCGAGGGAGGCTGTGGGCCTCCATTCGGACTGTCGACTTCTGTGTCGGTAACTCTGGGCGGTGAGAACCGCCCTGGAACATGGGCGTGTCTTGTGTACGCGGTGTGATTGTCGACTGCTGCGCGGCGCTCTCTACGGCGGTCGCTCGTCGTGGTGCGTGTTATGTTAAAGCTTTTGACTGTGTGTACAGTGTAGCCTGGATCGTGACTGACCGTATCGTGGTCAGGAAGTAATCGTTGTCAGGGAATTAGCTAATTAGCCCACTAGCTATCAGTGCTCTTCAGACGGAAACAAAGTAATGTTTGCGTCTACTTCTGCATATGAACCTACTAACAGTAAATAGTGCTTCTTAGAAGATGCCTACGAACAACACACCCTCTAAAGGACGTAGGCATCTTCCATTTCTTTCACATTTATTCATCGATTCTTTTCGAAAGGCAGAAAATGGTTAAGAAGCAGAAATTTGAAAATGGTTTTGCCAACGGTACCTAATAATTTTTCACAAAAATATGGCAGCATATTTGAAACACGAAGTAGGAGAAAAACTTTTTGAAATGTCGTCTCCGTCAAAACATCAAACTTGTTAATTTTAATTTATATAGAATCAATACCGCGGAGATCCGAAGATATTTCAACCCAAGCTCTGACGTATCCTAATTATCGTCGAAAAATGATACACTCAAACACTTACGAGTATTCAAATTCTTTAAGCTAGAACACGTAACACGATACGTTTTATTTGACTTTTAGCTAGCTGTGCCTTGCGGTTTCACCGACGTATACGGACCACATAATTGCGCCGTACGGCATGGCACGCATTCACAGTTCGGTCGTTCTCGGCAATGTTTGGTTCTTAGAGAGCGGGTCTTTAAGGCTGTTCTTATTTACTTAAATTTTTTACACGACCTGTACATATTTCAAAATTTATATATGATTTAACTATTCTTGAAGTAATTGTTTGGAAAATCGCCAATATCGTGCCTTACGTAGTGCATGTCGTCGTTGCAGACGTGACAGCTTTTAGTTATTCTGTAAGGAAAACAAATAATATTAGAAACTTTAATGCAAGCTAGAAAATGTGTAATATTTTTTTTATTATAATCCCTCCATCCGTACTAATATTATATCCAAACTAATATTATAGCTGTGTGGTGGCGGCTCGTTAAAATAATACTACCACTCCATCTCATCCAATGGATCTCGTAAAAGGCGAGTAAGGGATTTAAACTGCACTGTGCACCCAACAGCGCATGGTGGCGATGGGCTCACCACCTATCACACCAAGTGCGTTATATTTTTTTTGGTGAAACGTGGATTTTTGCAATTGCACTGTCTTTGCAGTGAGTAACCAGTCTCTGACTACCCCTAATGGGATAAAGTCGTGATCTTATGTATGTATGTAATATTATAAATGCAAGTGTAACTCTCTCTGTCCCTCTGTCTGTTTGTTACCTTTTCACGGCTCAATCGTTGAGCCGATCTTCACAAAATTCGACACAGAGATAACTTACATCCTAGAGACGAACATGTTTCTTCGGAAAATATAAGGATTCCCGGATTGTTAAAAAAACCTAAATCCATGCGGGCGAAGTCGCGGGAGTCAACTAGTAATGTTAAAAATGCGACAATAACTCTCTCTGTCCTTCTGTCTGATTGTTGTTACCTTTTCACGGTTCAACTGATACTGACGAAATTCGGAAGAGGCCCGCCGAAGCACAGAGGTATACTCTGTGCTTCGGCGGAATTCGTTCCGTCAATATCGGTACGGTATAGGATACTTATTATTCCGGAAAATCAAAGAGCGGCCACGTTTTTCTTTTAAAAATCCTTAATCCACGCGGACGTTGTTGCGGGCTTTAGCTGGTTACTAATATTAAAAATATACAATGCTGTGAGGGTTGAAGAGACAGGAAGTGTCTGCCTGTTTAGGCACCCAAGATACACGAGAAATTATAGTGCAAGTCATATAAATAAAAAAAAGTATTACTTGTAATTTTTCGCGGCTTAGCATAGTGTGGTGGTGGTGATTTAAAATCTGTTACTTAATTTTATCATGTGGGTGTCGCAAAAGTCGACTAAGGGAAATGCCAGGAAAATCATAGAATTTTTACATACCAATAAAGAAGAAGATTTATTGGTAATATAATTTAAAAAAAAGATTATTGTTATTGAATGAAACTTACTTACATTATTAATTAGTGAATAAATTAACATAGTTTTAACTATTCTATGACGCCTTCGTTCAATTTCAGCCTCGTCCAACTGTCGTTAGTCGCCTAAACCTTATTGTTAAATTTAGGACAACCGTGTGGCTTAGTGCTTAGAGTACCCGACTACCAAACCACTGGCCCTGGGTTCTAATCCCAGCCGGAGCCGACATTTTTGTCAAACACAAATTGTTGGTTTTCGGGACTGGTTGTGTTGTGTGATTGTCTCTTGTGTCTTTGATACTGTATCCTACTACCTTTGATCTTTTCGTACTGGCTTGGATGGGTTGGCACGAGTGAGTGCCGCTGTGTTTGCGCGTACACTTATAGCACTATAACATCTCCTCCAACTTCGTTGAAAATCGGCACGGAGGACATCATTTAGTAAATTTAAGCTATTGAAATATTATGAATATAATAGAATACATACCCAAAGTGTAACCCAATTTTTTTTAGCTAAATATATGTGAAGAGGGTTCAAGAAGTGGAGCAAAGTACGTGAAAGTAAAATTTATTTTATTTATTGGTTTTTTGTAACGCAGGCATTGAAGAAAAGCTAATGCATTAAAATCAGATTTTAGTTTCTACACTTTGCATAGTTAATACATGATTGCATCTAACCTCAATACTGAAATTGAAGCTAGAGATTTTCAAGTGACTCTGACTGTGATAGCCAGTAATTGTTTCACGGAACAGCGACATATGAAATTACAACGTGAGGGCTTCCCAGTCGCGCTTTATAAAGAATCACTTTTAATGGAATTGTATGTTACTAAGTCAGTAGACGTAGAGGCTCATTGAAATATGCGTCATAGCTGAGATAGTCTATAGCACTTCATAAATAAAACTGTTTGAAACTTTGTTATCAAATAACATTGAATATTAATATAGTGTATCAAAATCATCATCATCATTCCTTAAGCTACCACCACACGGCACTCAGGATGAAATCTAATAAATACAATGTAATGGTAAATAATGATATATTTTTTGATATTTTATTCATCCAGCCCTCAACTGGATAGGTCTTAAGATGAATGAAAGATCATGTCTAACGTCCATGTACATGTACCGGCGTTTGTTGAAACTACGATCAAATCTAAGACAGATTGTCCGATTAGGCGGGTCCAACTTCGACCAAGAGTTTAATCGATGGATCCAACTCGGCTGAACAGCATTCGAGAAACTCCGTTACATCTTCTCGTCGAGTATACCTCAAAGCCTCAAAACAAAATCATACAACCAGTGCGTATTGCCAGTGATGACCGATGATACGAAACCGAGACGTTGTCCTTCACTGCAGGCCGCATGAAGAAGCTCAGAGTCGCTCAGGGAGCTATGCTCGGAGTTTCTCTGCAAGAAAATCCGTAGCATAACTAGATTAACCTACATAGCCCTAAGGATTAGCAAGCTGACCGCTGAGGTAGTCCTAGCAAACGCAGTGTAGGGCGACCCCCACTAGATGGAGCGACGACCTGCACGGTTTTGCGGGAAGTCGATGGATGCAGGTGGCTCAAGACCGTCTTTTGTGGCAATCTATAGGAGAGGCCTATGTTTAACAGTGGACTATAATAGACTGAAATGATCATGATGATGATGATAATGATGAAACGTCTACCGATCGCTGTAACATCTCACATAGCGTAGGCACTGCTCTGAATCATTCAAGTCTGGCACATATAAGAAGGCCACAGTATTTCCTTGGTATTTCTCTTAAAGGACTTTTATGATATCCATGGGATAAAATGGGGTGACAGAGTACCTTGAGGGCACAGTGGTGGTACCCATCTGGACGGATTCCTGCATAGGAATCCTACCACTAGTAAATTACCACTTTATACATACATAACATACATAAGATCACGACTGTATCCCATAAGGGGTAGTCAGGGACTGGGCAGTCACTGCAAAAACAGATGACTGCCACAATCCACGTTTCACCAAAACAATATAATGCACTTGGTGTGATAGGTGGTGAGCCCATCGCCACCATGCGCTGTTGGGTGCACAGTGCAGTTTAATTCCTTACTCGCCTTTTACGAGATCAATTGGATGAGATGGAGTGGTAGTATTCTTTTAACGAGCCGCCACCACACGGCCCTGTACCACTTTATATAATAACTAAATACATACAACCAAAGTCATTCGGTCAATCGAAGGCTCTTAGTACTATGCTCAATGACCTGAATAGTATCTCTGAACGAGTAGGTCTTAAGATGAACATGGAACACAGATCATGTTTAAAGTACATGTCACAACTATACCGGTTGTAATTAAGAACACTGTGGTTGAAACTGTCGACGAAAATGTAAACCTAGGACTACGGCTGGGCATCGTCCGGGAAATTGCATGTCACATCTGCTCGTCTGTCTCAAAACAAAATTCTTTAAGCAGTGATTTTCGTGCGACTAACTTTCAAACTAATAGACATCTCTTCCTCTGGAAGCTAGACGGTGATGGCTCAATTTAGGTCGCTTTCATTTATGATTTTATACATGTGTTATATATGCCGTGGGATAGCGGCTTAAGAGAATCTACCACCCACCTCATCCCGTGGGTATCGTAAAAGTCGACAGAGGGAAAATTTAAACCAGGAGATGGGCGGTAGCATCTTCCTGGATCATCTGAATAAATAAACTTTGGTTGCCAACCCGCCTGCCAAGCGTGGCAACTATGGCGAAGTCCCCCCAAAATGAGAGCTTTTACTTTTGTGACTATCTATGGGTCAGGCCTATGTTCAGCAGCGGACTAGCGATAGGCTGAGATGATGATGATGATGATGATGATACAAATTATGTAGAAAATTGAGCAAAATACTGTCCCCACATAGCCTATAAAATGGAAGCAACCTCTGCGTCTACCCACGCTGCTGCGAGAATGTCTATACTGGACAACGTATCAGCTAAGGACGGTTCTAGTACAGACACTTATTGTTATGTGCATTTAAATCTAGATTTAACAAAAGACTGTTTTATTGCTTTTCATTTTTATTTATGTTTATTATTTATTATTATTATGTTTGTTCGTGTATTGAGTAAATATTTTTCTTTTTTTTGACGTAATGATTTTTAGTTGCAGATGTAACTAAATCTAATTAACAAAATAACCCTTTCGACGTTCCGCGCGCTTTGCACAAAAAAAAGACGTCTAAAAGAAAGTTTTTTTTAAACAAATATAATTGAAAATAAAAAACTACATTTACGGAATACAATACATTTAATTAATTTAACTAGTTATTACCCGACGTTTCGAGCGCTTTGCACCAATGGTTATTTTGTTTACTAGATGCTGAATGCTAGGCTATGTGAGGACAGTATTTTGCGCCCGTCCACATTAAACGTCAGTTCTCTTAAGAACTGACGTTTAATATGAGCATATGAGCCTTAGCTCATATGGCCAATAATTACTAGCTTTCAGTGCCCTTCAGACAAAAACACAGCTAACTACTGCTAAATGGCAGAATACCTGGTCCTACGGTGGGACAGTTGCTCGTTTGCCACCCCCCCCCCCTCTCCTCCTATATGAAAAAAGACGGATTTCTGAATTGGAATCCTATTCCCAGTACATGTCTCTAAAACACGCCACGTTACAGGAGAAATTGTAGGGTGAGGTAAAATTTTACAAAAAGAAAAAAAAAAGACCAAGGTTGTCTGGTTCCAAAATATAAAAACTTGTGATACAATTATAATAATTCTAAAATTGTATAAAATTTTATCTTAAAATGTTACTTTATTAGGCTAAAATAATCTTCGTTTTTAAAGACCTTAATATTCAATTTACATTGTGTTGGGCTTAGGTTAATTAAGCGATTTAACAAAGAAAAATGGTATGCGGTTATAATGGAACAGCGTAAGACTGTTAAGGGTTTGGGAATGAATTCTTCGGTGGACTGATAATTTCAGCTTGGCTTTAACCTTCGGAATAACGCTGATGGTTTTTCTTAACGATGTCGATGGGGGGAGATTATTATAACGATCGCAGTAATATTTGTAAGTTATTATATTTTACAAAAAAATACAATACCCATTGACTTGAAATTTGCCATATCTATAACTTTCCACATACATATACGGCCGCTTAGAAGGGATCTCGCGAACATATTGGTGTTAGTAAATGTAAACTTAATATTATATTAGTGACAGTGAACATATTTGTAATAATTGTAATAATATTTCTGGTGGTAGGATTCCTATGCAGGAATCCGTCTAGGTAGGTACCACCCCAGGGCCAGTTATTCTGCCGTGAAGCAGTAGTGTGCAAACATCACTGTGTTTCGGTTTGAAGGGCACTGAGAGCTAGCGTAATCACTGGGCATATGAGACTTACGAACTTATGTCTCAGGGTGATGGACACAGTGTGGTGTCACACAGAAATGTTCTGGGCGACACAGCATTTGTTATGGGCGGACGTCTTGATATACAAATTCATGAATTGTTTGAGCCTACTCATCGACTAGGAAGTCTATATGAACACAGCCAAAGTTTCAACAGGTCACTACGCTACGGGTTCACTGGCAAACGATGCTGTGTCGCGCTTCCAGGAGTTTAGTCTGCCCTTATCATTAAAGGGTGATATAATAATAATAATAATCATCATTATTTCAGCCTATCACTAGTGCAAACTGCTGAACATAGGCCACCCTCAAAGATTGCCACAAGAGTTTGTAGCTCTTATTTTGGGAGATTTTGCCATAGTTGCCACGGTTGGCACGCGGGTTGGCAACCGTAGTTAATTTATTGAGATGTTCCAGGAAGATTCTGCTGCCCATCTCCTGGGTTTCATTTTCCCTCTGTCGACTTTTGGGATAAGATGATACTCGTGGGATAAGATGGGCTGGTAGATTCTGTTACAGTTATATATAACAATGATAAAAGTTTCCTATGTAATCCCAAAACTAAATGTAATCGTAAATGTAATGGACTTATTTCCTCGCCGCTTTCCGCCACTTTAAAGCATCGGTCTCCTTAATTCGTGTATAAATAAAGAATTCTTATGAAATAAATTATGAACAATTTGGATAAAATATTATTTCTCTTCGAATGCATAAACTTAATCATGTGGAACGTCCAATTCTTCAAAAGAGTTAAGATTGTGTATCAGCTCAGTTGCTCGAATTAATCTTGTAAGTTGTTATCAATATGGGGATACGAAGTCAAGTCAGTCGTATAGTCATTTAACAATACTGATTTGAAGAACTGATTTGAAGATGCGACGTTATTATTGTATTAGAAAGAAATTGGAAATTGAATAGGAATCTAATCCAACGGAAAATTATTTGGAAAGATACAATGGGAGGAAATAAAACCAATAAAATAGACAGAAGGCTTCTAATGCTTCAGTCTATTTTATTGCTTCCCCCTCTATTACAAAACATAATAAATTAAATTCTTAGTGTTTCTTTTATATTCTTAATGATTCGAATTATTAGTATTGGACTCGAAAAGTTAAAGTATACGCCTACTAATATCTTATTATGCATACATACATAAGGTCACGCCTCTTTCCCATGTAAGGGGTAGGGAGAGGCCACACATATAGCCCATTTCGACATGTCCATGTCGCCTCCATTTTCGATGAGTCAAAAGTAAATCTTACTGCCTGCTGCGTTCCCAAGAGCGTTATAGTGACAGCATTGCATATTATGGTGTTGTTCTGCATTAGTAAAGGCTGTCCGTACAATACCTTAGTCGCCTCTTACGACACCTCGGTAGGAAAGAGGTAGGTGCTATTCTACTCTGCGGGATAGTTATCGCCTTATTATACAACTTATAGTTATTGCTGAAGTGAGAACTTAACTGAGCGCCAAATTTTGTTTTGACAATTTTGAGTTCTAGACTGTCGATAGTAGAAGTATTCCTTCTACTGGTTGTTTTAACAAAATCGCAAACTAAACTTAAATTTAAAGAAAATTGAATAATATTCTTATTAATTTTTTCATTTAAATTAAAGTTTTGTAAACTCGCCAGAGCCGTGGTAGCTCAGGAGCTAGGCGTTCGCTTTAAATTTCATAGTACGCGAGTGACCTGGGTTCGATTCCCGGTGCCGGCACCACTAAAATTGTTAATTGCAATTTTAAGTGCTGATTTACCACGTGCTCGGCGGTGACGGAAAACATCGTGAGGAAACCTGCATGTCAGAAATAAAAATATTTCGAAGAGATGTGGACTGCACATCTCTTCGAACCCGCATTGGAGCAGCGTGGCGGATTCTTCCTAGCTCCAAAACCCTCTCAGAAATGAGAGGAGGCCTGTGCTCAGCAGTGGGACATTTATAGACTGAAACTTTACTTTACTTTACTTTTAAACTCGCCGGTGTTAGGGGTGTGACAGGTCTATAAGTGTATTTTCCTATGAACTTTAAGTATGGAGTTACATTCCCCGATTTTTTAAATTTATGCATCTTATAGTTTGGAAATAAAGAAGATTGAGGGGAATGCATAATTACATTACGTTACGGTATTCATTTTAATAATGATATTTAAGATTTTAAAGAAATATAAAATATATACGAGTATATACTGTTTTCGTACCTCACACATAATAAGCCCTTTCAAATGTCACTGAGCATGATATATGAAATTAAAAAAATCAACCTTATTTGCCCTTCTCATTAAAAAAGTCATTAAAAAAAGTCAGTTAGTATGATGTATATATATGCCAAATATAAAGTTTCTCTGCCGTATTTTTTTAGAGAATATCAGATTAGACGTACAAATAGGGGAGCGAACTTGAAAGGGTTTCGTTTTCCCTTTGGATATACAGAACCATAAAAATGAAAAGAATAATCTCTGAGGACTTTTCAAAGTACACTTGACGACGATATCCCATATTTCCATTGTAAACTTGTTAACTTTGTTGTTATTTATTTATTTATTTTATTTTAAAGGGAAACAAAAAATTTTTCATTACACATACGAGTACAAAATAAACATTTAAATTTTACAAAAATCAGTAAAGTTTCCACTGATAGATTATACATTAAGATAAAAAGCAAAAGTAGGTGCAGAAATTAATAAAGCACTGAAAAATAATAATAATAATAAACTAGAAAATTAAGCTAATACAAATTATTAAGTTTTAATAGTGCCGTAAACTGTTCCTCTTATATTTACCAATACGATCATTAAATATGTCGAGTTGTTGTAAATGTTTGATATAGTAACTGCAGGTGCCTGAAAGGTGTCACAGGCATATTTTCTTTTGCAAAGAGGAACAGGGAACAAGGTTTTTTTACGGACGTTAATTTCGGGGTCATCCCAAATTTATATTATTAAGAAGGAAGGGAGAGTCTATAAAGTTATTAATTAATTTATACAAAAATATTTGATCTCTAATGGTTCGTTGATTGGTGAGAACTGTGGCAGATACATCTGTATTATATCTAAATTTCAAATGTTTAATGATACTCGTAAAGCTTCAGTAGGCGATCTAAATTGTTTATTTGTACTTTGTACTGCGGGTTGCAGTCAACGGAGCCGTAATCAAGCAACGATGTAACATACGAGTTAAAAAGAAGTGGGTTGAGCTGTTCTTAAAATCTCCTTCAAACTTATCTATATAAAAATTATTTATTTAAAAAGTAAATAAAGCAAAGTAGCTATGATTCTAGTTCGTAATTTTTACAACATTGACTGTAATGCAATAAAATCACGTTAATTGGTAGTTTTAGCATTACTGGCGGTGCAAAACATGGTACATGTGCATGGATTGCACATAGACGTGCAATACCGCGCTCTGAAGAGCTGTCCTTTAAAGCAGTGCACAGTAACTTTTATACGAAAAATTTATTGAAGTAAAACTTCGTTTTTTTTAGCAAAGTTTGATAAGCTATATTAAATTTTACAACTGTTTTTTTTTATTTCTGACGTGAAAACTCACTCCACCGAATGTTTTTTGTGTCAAACACTCTGAAAATTGTTTTTTTTTCTAATTAGTTAAATTTAATATCATAGTCTGCTTCATCATCTGGCCGTTAATATTCCACTATTGACATAGGCCTCGCCCAAGAAATGGGATTTACGATGGCAGTACCAGGTCACGCCACTGCCCGTCATTTTAGATGTATTGGAAGCCATTAGCCATTTTTCGGGCATTACTTTTGAGTCAAATTTTACGACAACCACGGGCTGTGATGGGGTTGCAACGTTTTATTATACCGCCACTACACGGAAAATGTCACAAAATATTCCTTGTTATGCTGGTGGTAGAATTCACATGCAGGAATCCATCTAGGTAAGTACCACCCAGAGTCAGTTATTCTGCTGTTTCGGTTTGAAGGGCACTGAGAGCTAGTGTGATCTCGGGGCGTATGAGACTTAAGAACTGAGGTTCAGGTTGACGGGTGCAGTGTGGTACACAGAAATGTTCTGAGTGACACAGCATTTGTTATGGTCAAACGTCGCACTTACTATCAGGTGAACTTTTTGCTCGTTTCGTCACTTTATCCAATAAAAAATCGCATTCTGTTACTGAATTCCAAAAACTTTTCCTTCATGATTGCATTTTTACAATCAACATGTATTCTAATTTTCCACTCGTATTTTGTTAACACGAATTTTAGTCGGAAAACAAAGATTACATACGAAAATAAAATGCAGTTGTTTCTGTTGCGTTTTAGAATGTAAAACATGTTAATCGATTTTGGTTAGAGCATCGAGTGACAGATGTTAGGGGTCGGAATGAAATTTCCCGTTGGAAATCGAATGTTTGCGAGCAACTTCCTTATTAAAGATGACAGCGCTGAAGCTTTGGGATTTTTAATTATGACCAGCAAATATCTTTGAGTGATTTAGTTACCGTACCTTTGTTGTAGCAAAATTAGAAAATATCCTAAAGTTAAATAGTATATGTTTTTATTTATTTAGGTGAGGTAAGAAACAGTCATACACAAATAAGATTGCGAGAATGAATTCAAAACGACCTAGAGTACCATAAGTAAATAAAAAAAATATAAACGCTTTAACATGACAATAATTATAAATAAAAAGAAATGTTTTGTTTGTGCAAGAAATGTCTTTAGTTAAATCCAAAGAATTACTTATTGTTATTAAAAAATGGTAAATAAAAAAATGTAAAATTTGTTTTTATTTCTGTTTTATTGTTTTTATTTTATAAGGATTGACAATCAAATAATCGATAATGTGTTGCTCTATAAACAAAGATTTTATTATTTTAGAAATAACTTCTATTTGTTGATTGGTAATCTTAGATTATAAATACTCTTTTGATGTCAACTCTGATCTGTTTGGTTTATGTTGTTTGAATTATTTTAAATTTAGAATGTCAATCTTATTTGTTCAGATTGAATTGTCATATTTTATTAATTACGTGAAAATCACTGGAAGAAGTAACATGTCAAGTTATCTGACATAACTTTTGTATTTTATATAAATTTTATAAGGATGTGGATGTGGATGTGATATGAAGGAAAAGAAAATTCAAAAATGTTTAAGTTGAAATAAATAGTTTTCTAATCAGTCCATAAGTGTATTTTTGGTTTGGATAATACTGTCATAGTGTTATTTGATAATAGTCTTGAATGATAGAAGTGATCCCATTAGCCACATCTATCATTCAAGACTATTATCAAATAACACTATCACAGTATTTATAAAAAACCCAAAGAAACGACATTTAAAGTTTATTCTTAAATTGCCAATTCTTTTTAACAATTTATATGACATCTATTTAAATTCAATAGTTAATCAATAAATTTATTTATTTATTTAAACTTCTTGCATAGAAGTTGTACACATGGCGGACTGAATGCCTGAAGGCATTTTCACCCAGTCAACCATAAGGCTAAGCAGAGATAAAAATTTGCAGCAAACATTAAAAAGGAAAAAAAACGACATAATTAAAAAATATATACAGATATACAGATAGATAGCAATACAATATACATAATTATATCATTACATACACATTCCAATATACATACATATATATACGCATACATAAATATCTACATATACTATGTATATGTAATAATATATCGTTCCCACAGTCTATCTAGAGATACAGATTACATCTTTTAACTTCCGATACCTACACTACTTTATTTAAATTACATTATCTATGCGGAATGCGATAAAATTAATAATAATAGTAATACATTTTCTTTACATATATACGAGATTTATGTATCTAACATAACTTGTGTGCGTGGGCGGTGTGTGTATGTGTGCTTAAATATAGACAACGACTACTAAGTCCTAGCGTTTTATTTATAGTAGAAAGTGATGAGACGAGAATAAGTTCACCTACAGGTATGTGCAACGTCTGCCCATAACAAAGGCTGTGTCACCCAGAAAATTTCTGTGTGACACCGCACTGCGCCCGTAACCCTATGACATCGGTACTTAAGTCTCATATGCCCAGTAACTACTTGAGCTATGACGGAAAGTATCCCATTTTCGATTCCCAGATGGAGCCAAAATTTGCAAATAAGAGTCCATACATTTTTGATTTTCGGGTCTGGTTGTATTGTGTATGTGTTGTTTATGTTTGTAAAGCTCACTCACGATACAGGAGTAATAAAAAGTACATGGCGTCATTTTTGAAGATAAAAGAGTGACGCCCTTGACTAACGATCTGCGTACAGCGATTGGCGGCAATTGGTAGCGGAAATCGAAGACCGGACTAAATGACCGCTACCAAATTCTATCGCCTTGCTGTCACCAAAGTGTCTGTGGTTCTTAATATAAAATATAGTGCTATAATTACAAGACATTGAACGACTTACCTATTCCTGTTCCTTAAAAAATCTTGCATCTGAATGTGCCAAAAGTTGGTACATTGTTTGTAACGTACAGTTAATAGCGGCACATTATCATTAAGAAAACAAATTGCCACTCTCCTTGTGCCAAGCTTTAGCTCTCAATTATCGTTTTACAGACACTGAAGTAACGTATGTTGTAAATCACCATACGCTACTGCAGGATGTGGAACTGTGCTAGGATATTACCACTCACTACTAGTCGACCAAAATGAATTATGGTGGCCACTAGTATGGTATAAATATTTATTAATTCAGACTGAACTTTATTGAGGTTTGAGTAATTATTTCGAAATAGAAATAGAAACAGAAATTTATTTATTCAGAAAAGGAATTTGAAAAAACTACAATATGCTAAGCCCCACACTAGGCGTAGCCTGTCCTATGGGGGAAGTTATCGATTTCAAAATGATTGAGGTCCTGTTACAAGCAGTAAAGAAAAGTAAATAACATTTCGAAAGTAAAAACATAATTCTAAATAACATTTAAAAAAGAAATTGAGGATGTGTAATTAATTTAGAAAGATTGTAAGTTCGTGTGTGTGTATGTATGTGTGCATGTGCGTGGGTGTGTGTACATTGTATGTGTATGTGTTTTTTTGGATGGAAATTTATATGTAAATGTATGCAGCCTCATTTAACAATTTTCATTAAACCCTCTGCTGTTTCATATGTCCAGTTTATCAGTGTCCTTGTGAATAGTTACCTCGCTTCCCTAACAGATCTATTTTTGAAGTTGCAGATATTTACTAGTTTATAGTAAATGAATGGTTATCGAAAAATTACGAACCTGGGTGCGAAGGAAGTAGCCACAGTGACACCAGGAACTTTAAATACTCTCCTTCGCAACATCTCAACATAATCCGCAGATCCAATCACTTTTCTTTGAACAGAGACAGCAACACTCATTAAATAGAGCCTCCTGACGCTTAAAACCTGAGCTTCTTTGTAAAGAGTATCGGTTGGATATCTCATGGATTTTCTCAAAGCGACTTTAAGGACTCCCCTTTGCGCTCTTTCGAGGAAGAGGAGGGTCAAAGTAGTAGAGCCACCCCAGTCAAGGATGCAGTAATTAATCACAGGTTGGCATAGAGCTAAGTACACCATTTTCGATATTTTGCCATCAACTGCATCACGAAGATATTTCACGACATGAATTGATTTTATCACGTTTCCGCTACGTGCTCTTTAAACGTGAGTTTGTCATCCAAGCTTACCAAGATGTTTTAATGAGCCGTATCGTTCAATTTCAACGCAATTACAATTATAATTTGAGTGATTTTTGAGAGGGCAAAACGCTAAATGGATTTTAATAGTATTTACGATAGGGGCAGAAGCGGCTATCTTATGAAAACAAAGAAACTTAGTTTTAGATGTGTTCAGTCCATTGATAACAGATTCTTATGTAGCCATGTCGATATGTGCCCCATACCATCTTCTGCTCTTTGATAAACTGCAGGCCAAGTTTGATCATTGAAAATAATGGCAGTGTCATCTGCGTAACAAAAGATATCAGCATTTTCAACGCGATGTGAAGCAATGTCATTTATATACAACAGAAATAGGGTAGGGCCAAGAATGCTTCCATGCGGGACACCGAAAGGAACAGGTCTCAGACTGCTCTTCTGTTCGGAGTTTTTAACGCACTGTCGTCGCTCCGACAAGTAGCTTCCAAACTATTTTAGACCGTTATCTCTGATACTATAGGCTTCCAGTTTTCTTAGTAGGATTGGTACTGATATTGAATCAAACGCCTTTGCAAAAATTTGTTGGCAATATTTTAATATTCTATGGAACAATTTCTAATCTGTGCGACTGTTTGACCAGAGTCTATCATGTGTTTGACATTAGCACTATGAACGTTAAGAAACGACATACTATGATGTGATTGACATTATCAGTATGAACGTAAATAAAGAACATTTTTTTCATTTAATGTATTTGTAACATATAATATTATATATAAAACTTAAAGCTTTCTCGCTTCTCCATGCAAACTTTAATTATGTCTAATCTCTCACTTTTTGCGCGCACCAACGCAATATGCTTAAAAATGAGTACAAAGTTTTCTCTTAACGTAAATTAATACATATAGATAGTTCGCTGCTCACATTCGTTTACTCAAGTTCACTCAAGCTCATCGTAAGCTTATCCCAAGTAAAGGCTTTTTGTCATAATAGTCACGCTTCGAAGTCGGATTGTCAATTGCAGTAACTGACGCCTTCGCAATTTTTTTTATGAAAGAAACTGACGAGACCAGCAAGTTTGTCACCTAATCGTAAGGGCAACGTCTGCCCATAAGAAATGCTGTGTCATTCTTTTTTTTTTTTTTAAAAACGAAGCCCCACAGAAGGATTTTCTCCTGTATCGTGGGTGCGTTTTACAAACATACATTTCACATGCACAACACAACCAGACCCGAAAAGCAACAATTTGTGTTTTCGCACAAATGTTGCCTCCGGCTGGGAATCGAACCCAGGACCGGTGGTGCAGAAGTCAGGTACGCTAACCACTACGCCACGCGGTCTACTCATCGCGGTCATTTGTGCGTGGCACCACTGAGGCAGTAAAGGTCACAGACAAAGTTAATTTGCTAAGATCTGCATGTGAAATTTAAAATGGAGTGTATGACCCTATTTTGAATAGGACCACCCGCCCTCTCACAAATGCGTGTAAAACACCCTCCGGCATTACAACTCTAAGACTAGGCAATACACGACAACACGACATGTTTTCACCTCTCAAAGAAGCAATATCAAGTGTTTTTGTCAGAGCCCAGCTGTCTGTCGTAAAGTCAATCGTATATGTATACATATTTACGTTGTTTCTTTAGTCGACTTTTAAGGAGATATGGTGCAACATTACACTTTACGTTTAATATCAACAAAATTATTATTTAAATTCGTAAATTGTCTCTAACGCTCTTTATCAAATGTAGGAGTAGCTAACTTTAAATAGAATACAAGCAAATGCAAGTATAAATGTCTCATAACTTGCAAACTTGCTGGAACTTACCGTGTTCCTGTTAAGGATGATGTCATCGATGCGTCCGACAGCTTTCTCAATAACTTTTGAGTTCTAAAAGTCTTAGATTAATGTTTTTATGTGTCTATTGTATATTATATTTATGACATTTCTTGTATTGCTCTTTTTTATGTCATTTCAAATAAATCACGGGCATATGAGACTTAAGAGCTGATGTCTCAGGGTGATGGGCGCAGTGTGGTGTCACACAGAAATTGGACACAGCATTTGTTATAGGCAGACGTTTGCACTTACCACCAGGTGAAAAATTTTGCTCGTTTCATCACTTTATCCAATAAAAAAAATTCAAATAAATTAAACTGGTTGTAGGGTTCTTAGACGGATGTCTAGGTAGCTATCGCAAGATCAGTTATTCCTGCCGTGAAGCAGTAGCGATGGGCACAAAAGACTTAATAAACTGATATCCCAGGGTGACGAGTGCGGTGTGGTGCCACACAGTAATGTTCTGGGTGATACAGCATTTGATCAGATACGAGTATTGATTTCGAAGATATGTGAAGTCCGCCAACCCGCATTGGAGCAGCGTGGCGGATTCTTCCTAGCTCCAAAACCCTTTCAGAAATGAGAGGAGGCCTGTGCTCAGTAGTGGGACATTTATAGGCTGAAACTTTAATTTTTTTTTTCACATAGATCTTACAATGTAACCTACAGTAATTAATTAAAACAGCCTCCTTATACAATACGTTTTTGATTTTAAGTACAAGAGCAATCACTTATAATTTTGTGGAAACTTTCTTATTCAATTTACGCTTGGATAAAGTTCTTTTGAATATCATAATCTACACCCGTTCGAAAGAATAAGAGCTATATTTTTTTTAAATGGCAACATTTTGTGGATGATCTGAGTCAAATAAATTAACGTAGTATTTTCCAATATACATAATAGATGGCTGTCTATGGTAAAGTTTTCAATAGTTAAGGGTTATTGCTACTATACCATAGACGGCATTTGATGGACTATTTTTGAAAAAATGTTCATAACTTCGCGACCGGTGAATGAAACACGATGAAACATAGTTTAAGTTGATCCCAAATTTATCTACAATATGTTTTAATTCATATCAAAAATGCTTTAGTACTTCTGGAGTTAAATTCGTTCGTACAGATCAGTCTGTACGAAGTACTAACGACAAAAAGATCTTGTGCTGTTACACAAAAAAAAATTGTTATAAATAATTATAAATACATAAATACATTACTATATAAAACCTACGTCCATCAGTGGGCTGGTTTACTGACTGGATATTGTTTGTACATCTATGTGGGACGTTCTTTATATCATCCGTAAAACCGGGATGTTTGCTGTGATGTCTTCCTGGCCAATATCGACCACGTCTACAACTACCGAATACTGTCGAAAGCTATTAACTGCGCAGGAGTTGGTGCCACAAATGTTCGCACAAACTCACTCGTTCATCTTAACATACCCGCGCCCGACGTAAATCCCCTACGATAAGATCGGATGTAGGAGGATGCAGTATCATGGACACAGGGACAATCAAACAACACAACCAGATCCAAAAACCATACCGTTTTTTCATAAATTTTGGCTCCGACTGGAATTCTAATCCATGATCCACAGCGTAAAAGTTACGTACTCCGACCACTACGCCACGTGGTCACCATGAGAATGCTGCGCTATTTATCGGCTCCATTTTCCTAGTTAAGGACAGTAACAAAGTTCTTGTTTAACGTCCAAAGTGAGCGATCATGTTATGCGATACAGTGGTTTAGGGAGAATAGCTTTTATTATAACATTGCATTTTATTTTTTTGATGTTGTAAAACATAAATAACGTAAAACACTGAGATTTATCTAGATTTCAGATACACAAATAAAAAGAACAACTATGTATAGGTCATATAAATATTTGTTCCGTGCGTCAATCGATCCTGCTCCGTGGTGCTAAAGCCAATCGCATAGTCACTGCGCTAAC
>JAHVAK010000229.1:0-20675 GCA_019845155.1 Luehdorfia chinensis | reverse complement strand
CATGCATAAGTTTTTCGCCATCATCATTCTTGAGGACATCAATGATCTCCTTAATGGTATCCCCTTGCTGTTTTTGCAGCTCTTCAAGATAGTTTTTCATCTTTTCTTCAAGGCCTTGCGCTACAGCATGAAACAGATCCTTTTTAATGGCTGCAAATTTTCTCATAAACCCCCCAATTATATTACTCTCTAACTTTACACTACAACTAAATTATGTGATCTCTACTAAAATTAATCCCTCTCCTTTTGTTACCTAAATCCTATGTTGCATAGAACTATCCTCCCTCTTTCTACCTCTTCTCTCCAGCTCTCTCTCAACGTGAGATTTATTGGAGTTAGATGTACTTTCATCATTTAACGTATCACCAAAGATACTACCACCCGCCACACCTCCCTTCATAGTACTAGAAGCTATTGGATTAGGAAATTGTTTACCAGAAGATATAGGAGATATACTACGACTATGTTCCGTTTGTGCTGTAGTAGATGTTTCATTTGGATTAAGATATTGAGTATGACTATATTCCATTTGTAATTCAGCACACGTTAAAGATAGACTTCGTAGTGGTGAAAATACTTCTTCCTTCGATTGACTATAAACTTGTGGTCTTAACAAGCCACATAGTTGCTGTAGTGATGAAAATAAACAATATTGCTCCTTAGTAGATATAGCTCTTTCCACAGAAGTCCGGATATGATAAGATAAGGATAGATGGCGATAAGGAGGTTGGATGCCGGCAGCATATAGTTATGATTTAAGAAAAAAAGCAATGGAAGCACTAGACGAAGGGGAAAGCAGAGAAGCAGTGGCAGCAAGATTTAAAATTGGACGAACTACTTTGTGGGAGTGGCAGCAAAGAAAAAAAGAAACAGGCGACTTTCAGTCAAAAAAACTCGGTAATGGAGGTTACAATCAGAAAATTATCGACTGGAATAAGTTTATCGAATTTGCTAAAAAACACGGTAGAAAAACTCTGTCGGAAATGGCTAAACTTTGGGGCAACGTTAGTATCCAAACGATCCACCGAGCTCTCAGAAAAATTGGATTTACGCGCAAAAAAAGACATATGGATACAAGGAAAGGAACGAAGAAAAACGTGCTGAATTCTTAAAAATTATAGCAACAAAAGAACCAGAAAACTTAGTGTATATAGATGAGTCTGGCATTGATAACACAGAGGACTATCCATATGGGTATTGCCAGAAAGGACAGCGATTTTATGCCCTAAAATCTGGAAAAAAAACTCAACGAATCAGCATGGTTGCAGCCTTAAGTAGAAGAAAGATAGTTGCTCCATTAACCTTTGAAGGCCACTGTAATATGGATATTTTTAATGGATGGTTTGAGCAATTTTTGGCACCGATCTTAGAACCTGGACAAACTGTCATTCTTGATAATGCTACTTTTCATAAGTCTGATAAGCTTATCAAGCTCGCTAAAGGAGTCGGTGCAGAAATTTTGTATCTGCCGCCTTATTCTCCAGATTTTAACAAAATTGAGCATCATTGGTTTGCTATAAAAAACAGAGCTAGGAAAAACATTCCTCTATTCGAATCCTTTCGTCGTGCTGTTGATTCTGCCTTCCTATGACCTATTCGGACTATTATGAGAAATGCTATACTATACGTAGTAGCTCCAGTGTAGATGGTAGTAGTGGCGATTGTTGAACAACTAGTCCGCTACCTCGTAATGCATCAAGTAGTTCTTTTACTTTAGATGATAATTGTTGAGCAGGTGGCTCTATATTTTTTCCAATTCACTATGCACTTGTTCTAGTGCATTTAATACATTAGGTAATACATTTTTAGCTCGTTTTTGGCGTTCTTGTAGTTTTTTTTCTAACTCTTGCAATTCATAAAGGCAATTATTATCTCTCAAAATATCCTTAGCCCCTTTTTCGTTATATGTTACATAAGAACCTTTCCCCTTAACATATTCTGCAGCAATAAGAATCGCTGCATCTTTTTTGAACTTCCCATCTTTACGACATATTTCTATGTACTTTTTTAAATAATTAAAACAATGACTGCCCTTGCAACTCTGATCTTTTTCATCAAGAAGCTTAAACCCTTGTCTAAAAGGCAAGGTCCCAAAGAAAAACATTGCTTCTTTACGTCCATGATTAATAGCTTGCTCAAGAAGATCGTAAGCTTGATTAAAATTTATCCTTTTGTCTGAGCTTTCCTCATCACCAAACGCATTTTTTATCAGTGCAAGTGCATAAAGATATTCTGCATCAACAAAACCATCTGAAGATAATTCTTCAAACCGAGACCTTGCAGAAGATAATTCTTCAAGCGAAGGATTTTTATCAAGGAATATGCGTCTCGCTAACTCATATTTGCAGATTGGACTACCCACTTCAAATACTCTTTACTTTCATCTTCCACTACAATACACTCCCTTGATGCAGTAACACTATAGTTATCTTCACTGTGTTTAATACCCCTCAAGATACCATCAAAACACTCACACACTGAAGTGACTCGTGCTGCAAGTTTTTTGTTAACAACTATTTTACTGAATGAAGTATATGATTGCATCACTCCAAGTACAAAACTAGGAAAAGGAAAAATTCTTTTTCTATATTAATCATATATTGAACAGCTTTATTGATGTTTTTTTTGTAGGAAGTTTAGATTCATTGCCCATTTCATGTTGCACAATTTCTTTGAATGTCATCATTGCATATACGTACCCTGCATGTAAAAATCCTTCATCTGCTGCCTCATTAAATCTCTTTTTACCGTTCTCTTTCTCTCCCAATCTTAATAGATCAACTCCTCTCTTGTAAGTTCCAATAGCAGCAAGCTCTTTTGTCCTACTCACTTCTCCACTGAAATCTTCCTGTAAGTAAGGATGATTGACAATTCTATCATAATCAAGTACCTTATCTAGTAACCTTTGTTTATGTCTTGTGTTATGAACTTCCATTAAGCGATCAATTTCTGGTAGATTGGGAATAATTAACTCACTATCTTCTCCTCTAAGACTAAGTCTTGAGAGCTCTTTACCCAAACTTATACTGTCTAACATCCTAACCTCTCTAGGACTATTTTGTAAATTCATGGTAACTACCTGTACCCGCATTGTAATAAGATCTCTCCGTCTTGTCTATAATTATTTTGCATAAAGTATTTATTATTTTTCTTTGCCGCTTTTGAACCAGGTGAATCTAGTACTAAAGGATCTACACCAAAAAATCCCAAAGCATCAACTACATCTTCATGAACTTCTGCGCCCCTGAGCAATTCCTGCATTGGCTTTTCACATATAGCAGCACAAACTGCCTTTAACCTTATTAAACCTCTTTTTATCATTCACAATTGCTGATAACACTTCTTTAAAGAACCAGCTATTAAATGCATGAGAACTTGAGTTCAATAATTTGATTTTTTCTGATACCTTCTCTTTTACAAAATTTTTACTATCTATCCTTTCATTTAATTCATTAATTTCTTTTCCTCTCCTACTCTTATCAATAGGTGTGATTCTTAGTTCAAAACGACTTTTCCATCAATTTATCTTGATAGTTAAAAAACAACGTCGATATTAAACTACCCTACCACAGTTTTGCTTAGTCTTACTTCCCTCCTTCTCCTTTCTCTAGCATTTCACTAATTCTTCTTTAGTAGCGCTATTTTTGCGTTTTACCTCTATTCCTCGAGATTCTAGTTCATCTATGAGGTCTTTTTTCCCCATTTTATTAATGTCTACTTCTATTCCTTCCTTTAATAAACGTTGTACATCATCTTTGAAAGATTGTCCTTCATCATTCACCCATGAACTCATTACCTCTGCTACTGTTTCCTCTATCATCTTGAGGGCTTTTTTCCCCTCTTGAAACTTTTTCACCTTTCATTAAGCGAATACAATGATAAATATCACCACTGAGCATTACCGATACTACATCTTTGTAACCCAGTTCAATTGCTGCCTTTAAACAATCTTTTATAACTGAATCTGGGTAATTAAAGTTTCTTTTTATTCTTGTAGCTTGGTCGCCATCAAGGTACTGTTCTCCATTACACAAAATATGTGCGTTTCCATATACTTTTTCTGCAATACATAGTACTATTTCAGAAGAACATCGCTGCTCAAGTATATATTGTAATAAGTCTATTAGTCTTTCATAACCAGTAAATTCTCCTTTCCATGAGTATTGCTTATCTATCCGAGCTTGGCTTACTCCATCTTTGTTCTCTTGTCGACAAATCATTTCCAATAACTTTATGTTACCATTTTGACATATAAGTTCTACAATTTCTCTTTTATCATCCTTTTTTATTTCGCTATTAATAATCTCAAAGTGTTTAAATGCATCCTCTACATCAATACTCTTACCCTCACAAATAAAATACCGTTTCCTCGTTTTATCTCAACCATTGTCTGCAATACTAGATTACTTAAATTATCTTTTTTCTTCATCTGTGAGGTCTTTTTTGTTCCTCTTATTCTTGAGTTTAAGTATAATATCCCTCGACTCCTTACTAAAAGCTGGTACCGACTCTTTATCAATTTGAGGCTCTCCCAAAACCCCTGTTGCTTTTTCCTCAGTTAATTTCCTTAACTCTTTTATATCTCCCGAAAAGTGAGAATAAATAATTGAACGATTGTATTGAGCTCTTGGCTGTGTAATTTCACTGAATGATAATACTTTAACACCAAAAAATCCCAAAGTATCAACTACATCTTCATAAACTTCTGCACCCCTTAGCAATCTTTCCATTGGTTCTTTACATATAGCAGTACAAACTGCCTTTAACTTACCCAACCTCTCTTTATCATTCACAATTGCTGATAACACTTCTTTAAAGAACCAGTTATTAGACATATGAGAACTTGAGTTCAATAATTTGATTTTTTCTAATACCTTCTCTTTACAAAATTTTTACTACCTATTTTATCATTTAATTCATTAATTTCTTTTTCTCTCTTATTGCTCATCATTAGGTGTGATTCTTAGTTCAAACGACTTTTTCCGTCAATTTATCTTGATGGTCAAAAAACAACGTCGATATTAAAGCACCTACTACAGTTTTGCTTAGTCTTACTTTCCCTCCTTCTCCTTTCTTTGGCATTTTTACTAATTCTTTTTGAGTAGTGTTACTTGTGTATTTTACCTCTATTCCTCGAGATTCTAGTTCATCTATGAGGTCTTTTTTCCCCATTTTTATTAATGTCTACTTCTATTCCTTCCTTTAATAAACCTTTTACTTCCTTTGATAAATCTTGTTTGCAGACCCATGAACTCATTACCTCTGCTACTGTTTCCTTTATCATCTTGAGGGCTTCACTAAACCTTTCTTCCCCTTGAAACCTTTCACCTTTCATTACGCGAATACAATGATAAATATCACCACTGAGCATTACCGATACTACATCTTTGTAACCCAGTTCAATTGCTGCCTTTAAACAATCTTTTATAACTGAATCTGGGTAATTAAAGTTTCTTTTTATTCTTGTAGCTTGGTCGCCATCAAGGTACTGTTCTCCATTACACAAAATATGTGCGTTTCCATATACTTTTTCTGCAATACATAGTACTATTTCAGAAGAACATCGCTGCTCAAGTATATATTGTAATAAGTCTATTAGTCTTTCATAACCAGTAAATTCTCCTTGCCATGAGTATTGCCTCTTTATCCTAGGTCCTCCTACTCCATCTTTGTTCTCTTGTCGACAAATTATTTCCAATAACTTTACGTTATCCTTTCGACATACAAATTCTACAAACCTCCTACGATCTGATTTCCCTATTACCTCATTAACCACTTCAAATAATGCAAATATCATTTTTGTATCAAATGTACTGCACTTACCATCTTTCTCTTTATTTTCTACAGAATCGCTCTCTGGATCATACTCTGTATTTTTAGCCAAACATAGTTCCAGCGCTAGCCTTATTATTAGTTCAGACTTATTTTTGCGAGCCAACTCCGGATGGTCTTCTATCCACTTTCTCGAATTAATATTTAAACCTATTTTTTTTTCTAATAACTCATACCAGCGTTTTCCTTCTTCTACAGAACTTGTGGATACACCACTATCTGAGTCATAACCACTGTGTACTTCAAGCAAACTACTTGATGGTTGCTCAGATTCACTCTGCATAACATCTATTAATGATTGCTCATCTTTAGAGGAAGAATTTGAAATATTGTGCATAGTTACCCCTGCTATGAATACCGTATTTAGTATGCCTCTAATGTACCATAAAAAACTAATAGTTCAATCCAATTCCTAATTTAGAGTTTGTGAAGTTTGGGCAGTATGTTTAAAGAATGCTACAGCATCAGCAACTCAAAGAGCATCTTTGTTATGCTAAAACTCTTTACCACTTTTGAATTTATATGTTTACAGTGCTCCAGAATTATTTATACTCAATCTATATATCCTTGTTCTGGACTATACACTGAAGCTGAAGGTTGAAGCTGCCTGAAATGTCCGCGGAGCAGCTAAAATCCGTCCTAGCATGAGGAATGCCTCTCTTCTTCGCAAGTCATATAATATATTTTCCACCTTATATCTGTCTTCTAGACAATTTCTGAGTTCTTCTTTCACAATAGAATTTTTTCCTTCAAAATAACTGAGCCCTGCATCAAGGCCAGTATTAATAAGCAACACTGCACCTGCAGTACCAGAAAGCACACCAAGGATTCCACCGATAGAATCGTATCTATTTTCTACATTATAATAATCTCTATATGCCTTAATAGAGCCAAAAGCTGCCAAGGATGCAAAAAAAAATTTTGCTACCCATAAGACATACTTAGCTCGCACTAAATTTCTGTTGCTATCTGCTACTTTTTTACTCAAATTATCAATTTTACCATCATAGTACTTAATAAACAATTTTGCTGTCTTTTCATCACCAATATACTTCCGTGCTTTATAAGACCTTTCATCTAGGAGCTCAACTTCTACATGCTCTGATTCTAAAAGCTTTTTAACTGCGTTACTACTTTTTAAACGCACAGCTTTATGTAGAAATGTATAACCTCTTTCATCCTTTTTGTTAAAATCTTCACGAGTTAAGCGTTCGAAAGCAGTCCGAATGGATTCTTCGTTATTACTTTCAATAGCCAGAGTAATTCCATCTTTTCCCTGAAGCTCGTGATTCTCTCTTCCATCAGCATATCCCTCCTCCATGTCTCTTTCTGGATTACCAGCAAGATTTGGGCTAAACATATTTCTAAACCTTCGAATTAACGCTAACATAAACCCCTCTTATACTATTCAGTGAATCTCCATCAACCCAAACATATTAAAAAACATTCTTACTCGCACCATCTTTTATTCAAATTCTAAAGAGCATTATAGATGTTTTCTAAATAAAGCTATAGAAAACATATCTGATTACAAATAACGCTATAAAAACCTTTTAAAAACGCTTTTATAAGCATGTCTGCAAACGAGCTAAGTTATTGGTTAATTTAGTTTTTCAATTTCGTCAATAGATAATTCTGTTAATCTAGCAACGGTAGTGAAATCCATACCTTCAGCAAGCATTGCCTTCGCCATCTCAATCTCTCTTGCCTTTCTACCTTCCTCTCTACCTTCGATTCTACTTTGCATGATGCAGGAAAAATTGTCATCCTCACGTTTCTTATCATCATAGTATATAGCACGTTCTTCCTTAGTCCAATTATATCCAACCAACTCATTATAAGCCCTGCCAATAACCTCATCGCTCCCTACTATTTTTTGTAGATCCTCTTCACTAGTCTCACTTGCATACTTAAAAAAGTAACACCATTTTTCGAATATATTTTCTAATTGATCCTCTTTTGTTTTTGTAAACTTTGGCAATTCAATAAAGACAAATTTAAAATCTTTTAAGTAATGTCTATAGGTTTTTATATTAAGTATGTGATGAGTGGAAATATGTTCAGAACCCTCAGGAAATAGAACGAAGTCAGTGATAGCAATGAAGATAACTTCTTTTAGGTCCTGATATTTACCACCTACATCGGCTTGGCTAAAATAAGCTCCAGCAGCATAGTACTGTGCACGTTTTTCGAAGCCAGTAGTTCTGGCGACCTGCATCTCAACAATCGTTTGAATACCTTTAGAATCTCTGCAGAGTACATCGACAATACTCTCCTTTTGAGAGGCAATATCGGGGTTTAGAATAGGATTTAAGAACTTCACGTCCTCTATTTTAGCTTCACCAGTGAGACCTAGAATATCATTGAGAAGGTGAACAAGAATGTCTTTATTCTTCTCAGTGCCAAAGATACGCTTGAACGCGTAGTTGTTTTTTGGATCTAAGAACTTTGATAAAACCATAAGAAATCCACTTAAAAAGTACTAATAATTATACATTATTTTCTACAAATATTCAACTTGTTATAGTAAAAACAACTCCATAAACATTTTTATACAGCCCTCTTTTTTATTCTATTTTGGATCACACACACCATTGCTTGCACCAACTTTTTTTAAGGGGTATTATAGATGTTTTCTAAATAAAGCTATAAAATCTATATCTGACTACAAATAACGCTATAAAAACCTTTTAAAAACGCTTTTATAAGCATATCTGCAAACGAGCTAAGTTATTGGTTAATTTAGTTTTTCAATTTCGTCAATAGATAACTCTGTTAATCTAGCAACGGTAGTGAAATCCATACCTTCAGCAAGCATTGCCTTCGCCATCTCAATCTCTCTTGCCTTTCTACCTTCCTCTATACCTTTCTCTATACCTTTCCCTATGCCTTCCTCAAATTTGTATTCAAGGATACCTTCTTCTTTCTGTAGATCCATCATTCTTTTTTCGTACACTGTCAGCTCTTTTCCCTCCCAGCGCTCCCTATCTAATTCGTCATACGCTAACTTTATTATCGGCGCTTCTTTTGCTATTTTCTTTAAATCCTCATCTGTTGTTTCATCTGCATACTTGAAGAAAAAACACCAGCGCTCTACTATATTTGTTAATTGTTCTACTTTGTTTTTAGGAAACTTAGATAGCTCAATGAATACAAACTGAAAATCCTTTAAGTCATGTTCATAAGTTTCATCATCTCTTATGGTATGGCTAGAAATATAATTAGACTTATCAGGAAATAAAGTACAATTTGATATTGCAATAAAGAAAAACCTTCTGCAAATTAGCGTACTTATCAGTTTGCCTCGAGTAGACTTTAGCAGCATAGAGTTGGGCGCGTTTTTCAAAGCCTTTATCGCGAGCAAGCTGCATTTCGACAACAAATTTGTTTCCAACAGAATCCTGACAGAGAACATCAACAATACTCTGTCTTTCAGAAGGAGTTTCAGGATTTATAACGGTGTTGATGAATTCTATTTCTTGTATGGTATTGATTTCAGTACACCCTAAAATATCGTTCAAAAAATGGATGAGAATCTTCTTGTTTTTTTTCGTACCAAAGATTTTTTTGAATGTTAAATCTAATTTTGGATCTAAAAATTTAGAAAAAGACATAAAAATTCACTTAAAAAGTACTAATAGTATACACTATTTTTTACAAGTTTAAAACAATTCCATAAACATTTTTATACAGCCCTCCTTTTTATTCTATTTTGGATCACACACACTCAAACAAGAAAAATTTTCCACGTAGATTTACTTGCACCAACTTTTATTCAAATTCTAAGGGGCATTATAGATGTTTTCTAAATAAAGCTAATAAAACCATATCTGATTACAAATAACGCTATAAAAACCTTTTAAAAACGCTTTTATAAGCATATCTGCAAACGAGCTAAGTTATTGGTTAATTTAGTTTTTCAATTTCGTCAATAGATAATTCTGTTAATCTAGCAACGGTAGTGAAATCCATACCTTCAGCAAGCATTGCCTTTGCTACTTCGATTTTTCCTTTCTCTCTACCTTTTTCTACACCTTCGCTATACCTTCCTCAAATTTATATTCAAGGATGCCTTCTTCTTTCTGTAGATCCATCATTCTTTTTTCGTACACTGTCAGCTCTTTTCCCTCCCAGCGCTCCCTATCTAATTCGTCATACGCTAACTTTATTATCGGCGCTTCTTTTGCTATTTTCTTTAAATCCTCATCTGTTGTTTCATCTGCATACTTGAAGAAAAAAACACCAGCGCTCTACTATATTTGTTAATTGTTCTACTTTGTTTTTAGGAAACTTAGATAGCTCGATGAATACAAACTGAAAATCCTTTAAGTCATGCTCGTTAGTTTCATCATCTCTTATGGTGTGGCTAGAAATATAATTAGACTTATCAGGAAATAAAGTACAATTTGATATTGCAATAAAGAAAACCTTCTGCAAATTAGCGTACTTATCAGTTTGCCTCGAGTAGACTTTAGCAGCATAGAGTTGGGCGCGTTTTTCAAAGCCTTTATCGCGAGCAAGCTGCATTTCGACAAACAAATTTGTTTCCAACAGAATCCTGACAGAGAACATCAACAATACTCTGTCTTTCAGAAGGAGTTTCAGGATTTATAACGGTGTTGATGAATTCTATTTCTTGTATGGTATTGATTTCAGTACACCCTAAAATATCGTTCAAAAAATGGATGAGAATCTTCTTGTTTTTTTTTCGTACCAAAGATTTTTTTGAATGTTAAATCTAATTTTGGATCTAAAAATTTAGAAAAAGACATAAAAATTCACTTAAAAAGTACTAATAGTATACACTATTTTTTACAAGTTTAAAACAATTCCATAAACATTTTTATACAGCCCTCCTTTCTTTATTGAAAAATTAAAAAAAATGTGGTAAAATCGTTGTAGTGGTAAATTTTGGTAAAACTTATGGCAGATCAAAAAGTCAGTATGACTTTCAGTAGTGAACTTTCAGGTTGTCTCATTGACTTAGCTGCAGTTGCTGAAAAGCCTGTTCAAGAGCTAGTAGAAAAGATAATGCAACAAGTAATCGATGAAGTAGAGAATATTGGAGCATCCAAAATCATTGAGGAATGCGAGGGTGAGGAAAGAATAAAGATTGATGAAGAAACCTTACAAAAAGTTATATTTGGTTGAATGTACTAAACGCGTTCTCAAAAAAGATATTCCTGCTTTACCAGCAGATATAAGGTCTATTGTCCTAGAAATAATAAATGGGGTTCTTACAACTAATCCAACTAGTATTGGTAGAAAACTGCTTGGCGAATTTGAAGGGCACAGAAGGATAGAAGTCAAGAATTACCGCATGATTTATTGTGTAGATACTACAGAACACAAAGTGGATGTTGTTCAGTAAAGCATAGACAAGGTGTTTATAAAAAGTTCAAGCCACAAAAACATTAAATATATTTTTCAAACTCCTTTTCTATCAAGTTATATAAATACTATAGAGATTATATATTATTATACAGCCCTCCTTACTGATCCATTTTCTACCTTAGGTGGCTTCGCTCAGCTCAAAAAAAAAGCTCATTTTTTTTGGTACACCCCCCTATAAATTATATACTATATTATATTTATATATATAATATAGTATATAATTAGGGGAGAGGCGACGAAAACAAGATTTAGAGTTTGAGGAGCCTCCGGTTCAAGGTAGAGAATGGATCAGTAAGGAGGGCTCAGGGTCGATGGACGTTGATGAAGATATAAAATTAGTTGTTTAAGTGATAAACTACTTAATTCCAGAAAGATCAACTATGTTTTTGTAGGAAGTCCAGCAAGCCTTGTGCAAAACCCTATTTTCAAATTATAATGCTCGTGTAAGTGTTGTCATTTTTAACCTTTTCTTGCATATTGAAACTATAAAATTCAATTTATGTACTTACGCTCTATAACCCCAGTTTTAGAAAGATTTTCTAACTGCTTTGGGCATTACAGAGTCTGGTAAAACGACCATTGCAAAACGTGTACGTATCTTTAGAAAATATTGACACTCGTTTTCAAGCGTAACTAGGGCATTTCTAGCTAAAGGGCGCTATTTTTGATCCTGAGATATCTTCAAGAACCTGCAAAGTGTACTAACAGGGTCTCAAAATTTTGCTCTTAGTCATCATGTTTCTCAATCTCTCTCAGGGCGCATAGGCATTTCAGTTTATCTGATGCCTACAAACATCAATTCAGCTATTTTTAAGTCCTGGCCTAACATGCATCCACTGGCTAGTTACATCTAAACCTACATTGAGCGAGATGTTCGACAACTTAAAAACATTGAAAATATTGCAAACCTTCCTCAACAGGTCGAGTAGCTTATCTTTTGCTCAAGATTGTGGAATTTCTCACACAACTATGCGGCAGTGGATGAATATTTTGGAAGCTAGTTACCTAACTTCAACCATTTCACCAACAAGCGTCTAATCAAGATGCCAAAGTTATACTTCTATGACACCGGTCTTGCTTGTACGCTCCTCGGCCTTGAAAAGAACTACTACCTTAAAGGAGCTCTGTTTGATTGTATTGGAGAGACAGGGATATACTTTTGGCGTGACCGATGAGGTAAGCAGAATGGGGTGGATGCTTAAGGCACGCTTCAGAGTGATTTTATTAAAAATGTACAGTATTTCTGTGAACTTTCTTAAGCAGACACGCAAATTGTGCCAATAAATGAAATAGATCAAATATCAGAATAAAAACATTACTTACAATTCAATAATTCTCCAAAATCAATTATGTTTGAAAAGTAATCACTATCTATAAACGTCGTCACTCACACCATTAACGTAGAATCAAGACATGTAAACGGCACGTACGGACGGCGAATGAAAGCCTTTTGGACGCTTTAGTGTATCTATTTTTTTTGTACTTCTTGTATTATTGAATGACCGATTTTATTTTTTGAAAATTTGATTTCGCAAATGTAGAGGGTGTTAAACCTTGTTTGAATCATGTAATCAATTTGACAACCAGCACCTGTCTTCCTCTGAAAAAATGGATTTTCGCTTACTATTCCATCAATTCTCAAGATATTATGTATGCTCTTTCTATTGTTCAGCACCAAATTTTCAAACTGAAGTCCAATAATTGTATGCCACTCTGGTAGAGATCCTATAGAGTAGGTGTCGCGATTAATTTTTCCTAGATTTTTTTCAATATATTTTAGATAAAACCTTAAATAATTATCTTGAAGTCTGTACTTCCTGAGTCGTGAATCAGTACCCGTTTGTATATTCCAAGTGTGATCCTTTGCAATAAAACCGGCAAGCTCGAGCTCATGTAGATACTCAGGAAATGCGTCCATGTCTTGCAATATCTAAAGCAGTACAAATTTCTTCCTGTTCTTTAGCTCCAGTAGAAAGAGCTTCTCCACTATTTTGCTTATAAAAAGCTTGTTTTTCGCATGAATAGATCTGAAAATATTTGGTCAAACTCCTCAACTAAAAACCAACCTTTTGTAAAACAAAGCCTTTTCAATATTTTCTTCAGCACCATGTTTAAAATTTACCTCTTCTAAATATTTTGGAATTCCGCCGGTTACTGCAAGTACCTTAAACTTTTCGTATGCTGAAGTATTTTTTGGGCCAAAATCTGTTGCAATCAGAAAGTGATAATTCTTCCGATGTGTTAAAGTCAACGATATTCTTCCCACAAAACCAGTACTACTAAGTATATTTTTTTCGATCCAGGATGAAGCTGATCCACAAACAACAAAAATTAGCTTGTTATTATTTTTTAGCTGTGTATCCCAAAATAATTTTCTTTATTTTGCCTAAAAAAGTTGGATCTTTTGACCCCATCCAAGAAAATTTTCATCATCAAAGAGCAACAATATTTTGCCAGGATAGTAAACGTTCACCACCGACTGCCCATAGTAAGTCACATCCAATCGTCATATATCTAGCAAAAGATGTATTAAATTGTCTAGCAACTTGTCTAGAAATTCATTAACGGTGGTGGGATGTCTTGTAGTATACTTTTCCTGGTGGCAAACCACATATAAAATTGAGTAATACTGCTCGAATGCTTACCAAACTCTTGAAATTTAAAACGACTTTTTTCTATACGTCACGACGCCTTCCTTTGACCACTACAAAGAAGCAGTATTTTTTTCTGTAAGTTCCAGTAGTTTGCTTTAACTCCAGCTTGCCTACCAATAAACGATAGAGACCATAAAATACAAAATATAAATCTTTGTCTCATTATACACAATGAAATTGGAGACGTAAATAAGTAAATTTTGACTCTTTGTCTCTATTTTTAACTAGTGAGTACCCACCAAATACAGAAAGTATATCAAGAAATCAGAGGATTGATTTTTTAATAAAGTAACAAGTTGATAAAGTCGAAGAACTAAACTAAAAAGACCACAAAATATCCTTTATAGTACAATCACCTCTTATGCCAAAAAAAGCATATCATACCTTAGCAGGAATAAACAACTACGCTTCCTGTAAAACAGAAGGGATTTTTTGTTATTGTGATTTCAAGAGAAGCTGTGTAAAGGATAAAAAGTTATCCTTTACACAACTTAAAATTTTATAGTAATAATTCCTTAACCACAAAGAGATTACCAGCATCCACATGCAAAAAGATTCTTACTGTACTTAAAAAAGAAAGTCAAGCAAAAGAAGCAGGAAAACTTCTTTTTATTGTAAATTCCATAACTTTCACGTACGTGGTAGCTCTCATGTAATTAATACCAATAGCAAACATGTCAGGGCACAAATTAACTCTAGAAGAAGAATAAAGCGCGAGAAAAGTTCAGTTGAGCTCAAGCTTCCAGTTAGAACTTTCGATGATGAAACTCGCCTTACTGCCAGTGAACTACTACAAGTTTTAAAGAATAAGGAAGTAAGATGGTTTTAAAAATGGAACTTCTGTTCCAGAAGAACATAGTACCTATCTTTCAGGAAAGTTCAATCCGCATAAAGCAAAGAAATCTTTTCCAGTAGAGCGCAGAAAGAAGCAGAAGAATATTTTTGTAGGAATAGTAAATAAAAAATTTCGTAGTTTAAAAAACGTCGCAAGCTCCGGATGTACTATCTATTAGAGAAGAAGCAATAGAAAAAGTTTTTGCAAAATTCGAGAATCACTCAGAAATTGAATCAATAATGGTCTACGTCAAAAATCTCTGGATAACCTTTGATGAACATTTATACAGTATTAGAGGTATGAAAGAAAAAGTCGACCGCCACATAGACTTTATAATAAAAAACACCAGTGAGGAAAGAGAGGAAAAACTACTTGCTGAAGGAGCAACAGCCGACAAAGTATATCAAATTTTCAGGACGGTACAGGGTTGTAATCTGTCTCGAATAGGCATCTTGGCTAAGCGAGAGAGGAGCTGCTGTTGAAATATACGTAAGGAAAGAGCTGCAGCGGCGGCTAAAACTGCTTTTCAACAGGTTTAAAGATAGAATGATCAGAATTGGTGTTGACACGGAGAAAGACTTTTTCTTGATCGCGCGGCGCCATTTTTTGTTTTTATTCACGAAGAAATATGTTCAGAGTAGAAGGAGGGTATTGCGGGAGCTACGTTATATACTTTCTTGTATTAGAGAAAACCCGTTTGATGTTCTGAAGGATTATGATAAACTGTGCAATCTACAGGGAGTTGGCCCCACCCTGAATAGAAGTAAAAATGTTAACGTTTCACCTGAAAGTGACCCTCTTATTGCCTAATTGAAAAAAACTCACTAAAAACTTGGTAGTTATGCAAGTTTTTATATAAATAGTTTTATTTTTGCTCTAAAAGAGTAGTAAAAAATCCTTTTATTTTTTCTGATTTTAAAAAGTTATCCACAATACTATATATAAAAGCATATAATATAGTTTTTATAGTATATTCTTATTAGAGAAGTCGAAAGTAACCCCTAATATAAAAATAAGGTTATAAGAACTAATACCTGAGTTATCCACAATGCTGCAGCTATTTTCGAATGTACTCTTCTATAGCTCTTATTATGATAGGAGTGATTTTATCTTCTGTTTTAAAGGCTATTTCTCTTAATTTTTGATGTAAATCAAGTGGCAATTTTAGTAGCAACGAGTGTGTTGGCTTTCGCTCTTTAATAAAGGCTCTTTCTCGTTGAGATTCCTTTCTATAACTTAGAGTAGAACTAATAGCAGCAGGAATTACTAATTTCACTTAATCTGTTTCCAACTTGTGCTATAGGGACTCTTCTATTGGACATTTAAGACCTCCTTGTAAACAGATTCAAATTCCTTAATTGCCTTTAAATCAGCCGGTTTATACTCAACAGTCGCCATACCTTTACCAGAGGCACGTCGAACTGCAATGCGTTCACTCAAAAAACTATCGAACCTCGTTAGGTTATCAAAAACCGCTTAAAAAACCACTCACAGTCTTCGATTTCTTTTTTAGCTGTAGCTGGATTAGTACTTACTCTATTAATTAGCACTTTTGCGCTCAGGGTCCTCGAGCAGCTTTGAAGGTTGGCAACTAAATTGTTCAGAGTTTCAAACGTCCACATATCAAATTCAGATGGAATAATCGGAAATATAGCCAGATCAGCCAATAATAAGGCAGCTCTCAATGCTTCATTATTTATTCCTCCTGCATCAACAATAATGTCCCGACATTCAGACTGTAAATTTCGTAATTCATCTACAATTACTTCACCATCTTGAATCGTTTGTCCGTTCAATACCTTTTGGATACTGTCAACTCTAGGCAAATTTTGGTCCTCGTCTCGTCGATACGCCCATAAGGTAGTTGTCCTTTGCGGGTCAAGATCGTAGAGAAGGATGTTTCTATTTTCTATAACGCACATCGTCGCTATATTTGTAGCTATGGTCGTTTTGCCACTACCACCTTTTTGACCACCAATAACTATTAACATAGTATACCTTCCATTTTATAGCACATATATTTATATGTATATATATTTATATGTATATATATGTATATATTTATATGTATGTATATTTATATGTATGTATATTTATATATCAAGCATTTTATTAGTGATGATCACACACACTAAAACAGGCGTAACATCGCAGATATCATCAGATGGTTTTCTTAGCTCAGCTTTTCTGGCTCAGCTACAGTTTTTTTGCGTTTTAACTAAATGCTTACATACCAAGTTGCTTTTCCATGTTGAGTAATGTGATACAAGAATGCTTCTTTAAGGTATTGCAGTTTGCTTTTTTTTCTAAACCCTTCATGTCCATGTTTGCTAATATATTTTGGCTGAAAGTGAAAGATTTAACACCTTTTCATGTTGCTCAAGATGAGACTTTTACTTTTGCAGTGATCTTAAAAAAACATAAGCCATAGCTGCCCGTCTTCAAAGATTGTTGAGTACGACGTAAAATAACTCTCCTTGTTACTTTTTTCTAATCCATAGTTGGGGTTTAAAGTGTTAACTTAGCTCACTTTACTCTACTGCCGCTCCGCTGAACAGACACAAAATTTCCCTACCTCCATGAACGGTTACCTAAGAATTTAATGAATTATCCAAAATAACGACAAAGAGCACGCATAATACTACATAAATTACCATCATAACAAAAGCCTCATATTTAGCCTTCCACGTCAAGCTACGTACTATAAATTTGATACGCAAGCACATTATCCCAGTTTTATGCTTTTCTTTCTCATTTACCTCTATAAGAAGCCACATGCTCCGTCAATGATTGATCCATATTAGTGCTAGGATTACCTAATCCATCATTACGCAAAGATGATTGACTGGATTTCAGGCATACTTTTATCCTCAGTCGAAATATTATCAAGACGACCTTCAGATCTCGACCTCTGTTGTCCTTTTACATCACCAACCCCCAATAGTTGCCTGCCGCGGAGTTTTGATCGATTAGGAAAAAATAATTCTCTCATCTCTTTAGAATACGGTCCTCCATCGACAATTAAACCTGATGGTGTTTTCCCATCATTATTTTTGATATCACAACTAGCACCGTTTTTCATTAAAAGCCTTACTACATTTACATGACCATGGGTAACAGCCAAATGCATAGATGTATTGCCGACACTGGTGCAAAAATCAAGACCACCAAGTCCTTTTACACCCCATTTTACTTTTTATAAGTATTTCCACTATAATCACGTCACCGCTTATAGCAGCCAAATGCATAGGTGCTCTTCCCTGACCGTCTAAATGCTTTAAATTAACACCTTTTCTATAAGTAATTCCACTACTTTCGTGTGACCGTTGCTAACAGCCAAATGCATAGGTGCATTGCCTTTTTTGTTGCAATAATGAAGATTAATAATTCTCCTTCTTTAGATAATGCATCTTCTATAAGCATTTCCATTACACTAAAGTGACCGTTTTTTAGCAGCCAAATGTATAGGTTTATTGCCATACTTGTTGATACGCTCAAATCAGGACTAGCTCCTTTTCCCTCAAGTAGTTTCACTACTTCCAAGTGACCACCTTCAGCAGCCAAATGCATAGGTGTATTGCTATCTCTGTTGCGCAAACTCAATTAAAACTAACTTTTTCTTCACAAGTACTTTCATTACACTAAGGTGACCGTTTTCAGCAGCCAAATGCACAAGTGTATTGATATACTTGTTAGGCTCCAAAAGCAGTACTTACACTTAAAATTCGTTCCACCATATTCGCGTGACCGTTTTTAGCAGCCAAATGCATAGGTGTATTGCCATCCTTGTTGCCAAGCTTTATTAAATCAGTTTTTATGTTTGGTTTCACTATATCCCAGTGACCGTTTTTAGCAGCCAAAATGCACAGGTGTATTGTTATCCTGTTGCCAAGCTTTATTAAACTAGAATCTTCTTTCACAAGCATGTCCACCACGTTCCTGTGACCACCTTCAGCAGCCAAATGCATAGGTGTATTGCCATCATTGTTTTTAAGCCTTACTATACCAGGAACTTTTTTATCAACTAGTTTCACCATTGATTTTATCATACTCGCGTAACCTTTTTTTAGCAGCCAAATGCATAGGTGTATTGCCATCATTGTTGTCAAGCTTTATAAGATCTAAATCAGCATTTACTAGTTGCTCTACTATATACGTGCAATTGTTTTCAGTAAGCCAAATGTATGGGTGTATTGCCATCATTGTTCTTAATCTTTATTAAATTAGAATCTTCTTTCAGTCCCATTATCACGTTCCTGTGACCACCTTCAGCAGCCAAATGCATAGGTGTATTGCCATCCTTGTTTTTAAGCATTATTACACCAGTTTTTATATATGGTTTCACCATATCCCATTTACCACCTTTAGCAACCAAATGCACAAGTGTATTGCCATCCCTGTTGCGAAGCTGTACTACACCAGGAATTTTTGCGAGTAGTTTCACTATATCCCATTGACCATCTTCAGCAGCCAAATGCACAGGTGTACTGCCGTCTTCATAAACTTTCTTAACATCTGCACTTCCACCTATAAGATGTTTCACTCTTGTTAAATCGCCACCTTTAATAGCATTATACAGAAGAGTATCAGTAAAATCTTGCCCTTTTGAAATACTCAGCGCATCTACAAGTGATGTCAAATTATCCATGCATGAATTCTGCGGCTTCACTGGTGAACCGTTATCTTCAGCATCATCCTGCGTTTGTGGATAACCCATCATACTGTCACGTTTACTTTCCTGATCTTTTTCAGCAATATCTAAAGGTGTTTCACCATAACTGTTCTCAGCACGAATATTAGCGCCTTTACGTAAAAGATACTTTGCAACTTTTAAGAGACCTTTCTCACTAGCATCATCAAACTTTTAAGGGACTTTCCCTCATTAATATCATCAACGTTTACTTTTCTATTGGATATATCCATAATAAGCTTCGCAACTTCTGAACTGCCTTTACCAACAACAAAGTGCAATAGCGTACGACCTTCTCCATCGGTACCATCAACTTCTACTGCTTTTCCTTCTATAAAAAACTTCACAATCTCTTGATGACCTCCTGTAGCAGCATCATATATAGGTTTTGTGCCATAGATATCTTCCGCATTAATTCCTGCTCCTTGATCCAATAAAAACCTTACAGTCTCTAAGCGACCCTCCTGTGTAGCATAATGTAGTGACGTACGACTTTCTTTATCGATATCATCAACTTCTACTCCTCTTTCTATAAAAAACTCCATAATCTCTTGATAACCTTCTGAAGCAGCAACATGCACAGGCTTTGTGCCATAGATATCTCCTGCATCAATTTTTGCTCTTTGATTCAATAAAAACCTCACAGTCCCTAAGTGACCCCCCTGTGTAGCATAATGTAGTGACGTACGACCTTCTTTATCGGTACGATCAACTGTTATCCTTTCACTTAAGAAAAAACCTATAATATTATTATGTCCTTTTCTAGCAGCAACATGCATAGGTATTTCACCATATCTAGTACTTTTTGCATAAACATCAGCTTTTTTTTCCACAAGAAAATGTACCATTTCTAATTGACCTCCATCAGCAGCATAGTGCAATGGTGTTTCATCATATTTAGCAGTATCGTCAACTTCTACTCCCTTACTTAGAAAAAACCCCACAATCTCTTTATGACCTTTAAATGCAGCAACATGTATAGGTTTTGTGCCACGGATATTTTTTGCATTAATTTCTGCTCCTTGATAAAATAAAAACTTCACAGCATCTAAGTGACCCTCCTGTGTAGCATAATATAGTGACGTACGACCTTCTCCATCGGTATCATTAACTTTTGCTCCTTGACTCAATAAAAACTCCATAGTCCCTGAGTGATTATTCTGTGCAGCATAATGTAGTGGCGTACGACCTTCTCCATCGGCATCATTAACTTCTACTCCCATTTCCATAAGCTTATCTATAATATTCTTCTTTCCTTTTTTAGCAGCAA